>LUCH01009622.1:2974-14354 GCA_013368495.1 Paragonimus heterotremus | reverse complement strand
GAATACGGCGGAGAAGATAAGAAGAGAGCTTGATTGGGCAACTGCGTATTAACGAGTGTCTTTTGACTGCGAGCTGCCGTATCGGCCCTATTTGACCATTATCCTAATTGAACATTTCCTCTACTTTCGTAAGCACGCGGTAGCCTCCACGGCATATATCGTGGAAGTTAGTTCGCATGTTCGGGTTCCGGAAGGCGAGCAGTGGGTATTGAGCATCCTATGATGGAGATAACCTTCCTTACACCAGTCGTCTATGACATGTGATTAGAACGTCCATCCTCTTGCCGCTATTCGTTCACTACTCTGTGCAAACTTTGCGCTTTAGTGTTGACTGCTTACCATGGACGAGAATTTACGGTTCTAACAGGATTCTGTATAAAGAAGAATCTGTCTGTACATGGCTGTTTGTTATCGGTCAAAACCATTATGTAAGTTACGTCTACTATAGACGATCTTCGCATCCTGTGACGTAAGGATAGGTTTCGCCTTTCTATTCGGGAATCCTATAGCGCTGAGTTTGCTGATCATCTACCTGCGAAGACCAGTTGAGTTAAATCTACAAGGTTCTGTTTATTTAAACTTCCCGACTTTCGTTATTGTGCGATCCCGTCTGTATTACATGACTTTGGAACGACCATGTTTTCAGGCAGCAGTTTTCTCGATCTTTGCTTCATGGGCTCCATAATAGACACATCAGTACTCACAAGTCAACGTAACTCAGCCTTATTGTATTATAATACAGTCGTCCCTAACTTGAGGTCAGTGGCGTAGTGGTCAACTGGGTTTCCTCGTATAAGTGTGGAGCGTATTCTACCAGTGGCAGTGACCAATATATTTCTTGCCGGTAAACTCTAACGACTGCGGAATCCGAATCAAGTCTTTGTTCTGAGTCAGACCGGCTTCGATTATCCTTCAGTAATGTTTACCTTTTATATACCAAAGTATCCTTCATCCCAACAGAAATTATGCTTCCTCGCCCTCTTTTTACTATCTGAGGGATCTCAGATAAAATAACAGAAAAATCTACTTTGATATACCACACAAAACAAAAACATTTTGAAGCAGAACACATTAGCATAGAATACGTGATGCTCCACGCTATCGCAAGTGGAATACGGACAATTTCTGTAGACGAAATATGAGTTGCCAAAATACGCGACGTTTTTTGAATTATGTGCACATGGAAGCAGCACACACTGCATCGAGGAGAGAACGAACGCATTCTGGAAGCACACTCGTGACGTTCGTCATGGAGTCATAGTCATCTGTTCGACCATGTTCAAGCTGTTTAGGTGCATGTAAGAGGAGATGGGATTATAAGTCCACCATCGCTGCGTGAATGATTGTTTCACTCGCGCTGCATGCACGTCTACCAACAAATTAGTGAATGTTTTTATTTGCTCTATCATCACGTGTATCACTCGCCGAAAGCAAACCCGTACATACCAACTGTGCTCACAGTGCACACAGATTCATACAAAAATAACCGTGCAATACTTACTCTATTTTGTGATTTGAATAAGCACTTTGGACAGTTGTATATTAATTTGACTAAACAATACACAAAACCAAGTAAAAGAAATAAGCTGTTCACCGCAGAAACTGAAATTAATACAATTTATCATTAAAAAAGAAATTTCAACCAGTATGCAACGTAGGGGATGGAAACGGTGACGAACTTTCGCGTGGAATATTGGCACTCACCCTAAATTCGTTTGCAGTTCACAACACAGACAATAGATTGAGTACGTTAATTAGGAAGACATAGAAACCACTACAATCGGGAATTGTGCTCCAGATAGCTTGAAAAATTATCAGTAATTGTGCAAGAATAGAATTTTTGCAAACTCTCTCAAATACCAAATTTAATTTCAATAGTGTAGGTTCTTAATAAAATGTTCACGCAACACCAGCAAACGTGACTAGCGGAGACAATGTTGATCACGTTACTCACGGGCTTTGACGGATAGCACAAGTTGTCATGTTCACGAGTTTGGTGTGACTTCTCATTTTGTACGCAGCACAATAAAATAGGAAGGTCTAACTTTGTCCACTTGGGGTTGGCGGCATCCAAGACGGATTAGCCTGTGACAGTGACTGAAGCCAAAGGACGCTTGCGCTTTAAACCATCACTGCAAGTGGCTTGCGCTGCACCACTTGCGGTTCCACTCACACATTAGGTATCTAGTGTAAACCCAAAGGAATAAGACCAGTAGGTGTCCACTTACATACCCTGTCTCAAACAACACTAACAACCTGTCTACAAACAACGCAAGCAAGATGAAAACGAAAAGGTCGATTCTCGTTTTGTATTGAGATAGGAAGCGCAGTTCATTCATGGGTGAGTATTCATGCTTTTCTATATGTTTGTGTAGTGATCCTTTATTCCCGTTCTTGTCAATTTTTCTCACTTACGAAAGCAATTCACGTCACAAACATCTTGAACATACCAACACAAACGAGTAAATCGTAAACTGTTTGATTGGTTTACATTTGCTCATTCTCAACAAAGTATTGCTCATCAATCGACAACTTGACTGAACGGATTTCGGGTATTCCCTTTCTTCCCATTACACTTACAAGTGAAAGGATTAATTCCGGTTGAGAGTCTGGATGCTCTACTCACATAACAATGGTCTGCATTTGATACACTATTCCGGTAATCTTCTCAGATTAACAGGATCGGACAACGCCCCCTTGAATCAGGTCCGGCACAACACTTGAGCTAACTTCGTAATATTGTGTAGAATAATTTTCATTTTCATTGTGAACTTACCCCCATTATTACGTCTGTCGTATCTGCGGATCTTCTCATGCCGTACAACGTTATCATTTTTATTACATATCAATCGTAATTCCTTACTCCAATCTTACCAGTTGTGTGTGTCTCACAAATTCCTCTATATATGCACAATACTTGTATGATTAATATCCCAACAAACACAACTTTCGATACACGCCAAAATCTTTGCTCTCATGGATTCCCATATACACACTTTGCATTATATGTGCACTCTGGTCGGTTCGCCTGGAACAGAGATAAACCTCACTGTTTACTGCATCATGCTATGATGGTCGCACGTAGCAAATTGCTTACCCATTTCAGGGCTAATACTTTTGCAAATTATCGTTGATTAGTAACCAATAATTGAGGCCAAGTTTTGCGCAACGAACAGTGAATTGTACCCGTGTGCTCTTACATTATATTATGGTAAATTATATGAATCTTTGCGTCTGTCCTCGAGCAACTGAAACAATGAGGTTTACTCGCATACTTCCTGTTCAAATTTACTCAGCAATTTAGTGTTACAGACTCGCGTTACTTACTACTCATATAATTGAAGGAATTTTAAGCAATGACTACAGGAATGGCACAATTTATAACACACTGCAGATATTAGCACGATTTGATTTAGAGTTGTCCTTGATATATCGTTCACAGTAGAAACACAACTTCAAATCCAAACATACCACTTAAACCTAAACTTACACGGCAGTGGTTTTCAACACTGCTTATATAGTGGTATCATTCCCGAATAATGAAAACACACGATTGGGAAATTACATCATTACTATGTGTTCGGTGTATTAAGTTGGAATTTAAGACAATCAATCCAGCCTATAACACATCTACCAATCAGAATATTTATAACTCATCTGAACTTTGGTCAGACAAATTCGAGAGTTTAACCCGATTCGAACTGCTTGTCATCATATTTGTTTCCGAAGACTCCCGACAATTCAGTTAGGCAAGATTCTTTGTGTTAAGTTTAATACTAGGAGAAGAACATTAGAAGAACATTAGAACAAATAAGCATATCAGTGTCAGCATAATCTCACCAGTGTAAACTTTTGGTGAACGGACTAGTAAATTTTAGCCCAAAACTCACACATCAAAACCTACCAAATTTCATTTTCGTAATGAAGCGGAGACGTAAGTGCCATCTTCCAATCTTCTTTCAGGAAAAAATATCATGCATGCAGACCTCACAATTCTTACATTTTTGTTACTCACACGAAGCACTTTGTGGTTCTTGGAATTTTTTTTGTTTCTATCAATGACTTGGAATGAATGTTGCCAATGTATTAGCAAAAAATGCAAACGATTGCGCCATAATGTTTCAGTTACTTGCACGTTGGTTGCTTGAGAAAATGACAAATTTGTTCGGACTCATTACCATCTACTCTGAGGACGCTTATTGGTATATTTTACAGAGTTCTGCTCGTTCGCATGTGTTATGGTTAGTGTTGATGTTCATTCTGCAATATCGCTGATAGCTTCAAGCCTAAAGTCATTGTAGTTCAGATCGTTATCATATGTGAATGACGAGCAAACTTTCATTGCATTTCACATAATGACTTGATTTCAGAAAACAAATCTGGGTTGGACGAAATCTGTACACAGGTTTAATTCGCGACAAGTTTTACGCAGCGCTTGATCCTCAACTCTTGTCACAACGACGACACCTACTCCTGGTGACAATGAAGCACTATGAACACGTTTGATTCACGAGAGGCAATCAATGCCCAAACCGCTAATAATGAGCCACATTTCCGGACTCTGCAAATTGCTCTAAAATGCCGCGACAACGTGGTGATTTTGAGTTTGCACAAAAACAAAACATATTTTTGAATCGTACAACTATATATTTGGAACAGCTCATTTAATGCATCCAATCCTGAAATATTTATTGAATGTATTAAATTACTATGTAGTTATCGCCTTAACAATTTTCCTTTCTATTGAATTGAGCGAAAGCAGCCATACCTAGCACGATTTTCGGACAATACGGTAGACAATGCGGCTGCTCTCCAGGTTACTCCATTACACACTCGAAAGTAATAATGTTTGTTTATCACACGTATGCATCATAGGTGAGTGATGAAGTCTACCGCCCGGGATTCAGACGAAAACAGTTGGCTATGTATGTTGTGTATGGGTCAAGTTGTGTAAGCTAAGCCAATTAAATCTTCATCGAAGCTGTCATCAATTTCGAACACATAATTTGTTCACAGAAATTGTTTGACGAACTGGGTGTATGTTTATCACAAAGTAAGAAACTATGCAATTTAATAAGCAATTCCAGGGTTTTCGTTTTTGAAATGTGTCTCAAATTGACATACCTTTCTCTTCTAACTCAGACAGAGAAAGCTCTCTCATTCAAATGATGTCGGTAGTCTTCGCGTGTTTTTGAATAGGCCACAGTTTGATCACATATCTCGTGGAAGTGAGCCGAATCGCAAATGGTTGTTCTCATGGAAGGTCGTTATTAAAACAAGTTTACTTTGAATCATATTGAACCGCATTGAATCTCAGTTAGAAAAGCTAACAACTAACCCTTCATTGAACGAAACTTTGATGTCCAGCATGTTTCTCACCTTCAGTAAAGTTTCCATTTATTACACGACGATCCCAGTGAGCCTACTGAGCGTAACAGGTGGCCGGCAAATCAGCATGATAACAATTCGTATTGCGTTCACATACATTTATTAGATTAGAAATTACATTGCGCAAGAAAAGCAGAGAACATCATTTACTTGAAGAGACAGTGCACAAACAGACAGAGCATATGTATGTCATACAATTGAGAAGGCAACATCAACAAATATATCCAGTGAGCTGGTTTGAGAAAAGGAATATCGATCAGTAATCAATTTAATTCTTTATGGCAAGGGGTATGTGTTGAGTACGTAACGTATATTCTAGAACAGGGTGTTTGCAAGCATACACAACTGTGATTTAGAGGACGCTACAAATCAAATGAAACCTATTGGTGTTAAATTCTTTCTTGTGCATTGACTAGCACATATCTGAACTGAGTGGACAATGGTGTTAAAAAGACTTGATCATTTGTAAGGGTAGACAATGGAACATATGTGAATGAACTTACCACAACACTCCATGATAAAAAGACTTGACGATTGATCGCGTTTCTTGTGTTCTGTGTTTTGGCTGTCCGTCAGTCCGCAATACTGCGAAACGTGTAACGCGACAAGAAAAGGATGTCACATTGTTGAAATTGAGAATGGCGATAATTGTTTCAATGGGGTGAAAACAAATGAAACAGAAATCATGTAAATATTTGTATTTAGTAACATCAAGGTACACTTCAAACCTTTCATGATACACCGATTAACAAACCTCCAATTCTCTTCTGTATTCCATAACGGTGCATATCTTCTGGGTTTCGCAGTAATATCGGCACTGCGCCTCACTGATTCCATAATGACGCGCCCGATACGTAGAAATGAGTGTGTCTCTAGATGGCTTCCACTTGAACAGCCCAGTTTTGCATACTGGGTACATGTTGTGACCCTTTATTATATGTTTACATTTACTGCCATGGACGCATGTTGAAATGACCAAGATCAACGAAAGACGAATTAAAGTCGCCATCGTTGAGCGTCAAACACTAGCGTGCTATATATTCGTTTAACTGGTGAAATCAACGTAGGTTACGGCAACCACGCTATCTAATTTATGGTATATATTGACAATGGCAATCTCCAATGAGATGCATACATAGAGTGATAGTTGAGGGTTTGATAGAATGTGGCCAATGAACATGCATTATAGAGAGTTGTCAAAACAACAACTTAGCGAACAAGACTTGGCTCCGGTTTTCAATCCACAGACCGATTACAATACAACGAATATTAAATCAGCAACCAGGCTTAGTAACAAAATTCCTCAGTGGTGATTATTTACCGCAAGTGCGCTAGCAATCACGCGATAATTCTTCCAACTGCTGAGTTAGATTGTTTGTAGGCAGGGACAGCTCAGTGTATATAAAACTAATTTCATAACCGTATAGGAAATTGAAATTCCGCATAGAGCTCAATGTATACGTTCATGTAAGCAACGTTGTCACAGGCTAATTTTGCGTTGCATGGGTATTCACGTTATTGACTAAGACACAACGGCAAACTTTCTATTACAACACCATGTTTAGTACAGGAGAAAGTGATCAAAGCAGCAAAAATAACTAGATAAATAAGCCCAATGAATGGTGTGTATGGGCAACCACCAGTTGAGGAACTATCTATGTACCCACAGTCAGTGTCACATTAAAAACCATTAAGTTATAATAGTGTAGAAATTTATATATCAAATAATCATCTGCCGGAATAACTTGAAGGCTTGTATTATCAGTATTGTTGCAGTCGAAAAATTATCTTCATGAAGCTGTGCAACGAAATGTTTGCAATAAACAAGATGCTCACGGATTTGTTACTTTTAGTGTTCAATTTGCTTTTATGCAGTTTTTTTCAAACAGCTAGCTGTAGACTCCAGAAAATGAACTACTCAAACCTGAATACAAACGACTCGAACACAGCCAAATTCTGAAATGCCAATTGTATTGGTGCTGGTGGAAGAGGCCACTTGTGACGAAATGTACCCAGATATTAGCGTAGTCCTTAAAAGTGTATTCGAATGAAGTACAGGACACGTGACTGTCATCTAGTTTGTGTTTCTCCAGTCAACGTTAGATGGCTGCTTACGAAAGAAATAGATGACTTTGGATGGCGTATACCGCCTATAGGTTTGTAGACATGCACGATCATTGAAACCATTTCAAATGTCTTACGCCTACGTAAGCCAACAAAGTCACCCATACAGATGTGAAATGCGGCGTATTCGCCGACAAAATCATGCCATCGAGGTAGCTGAACAATTCCCCACTGGTCCGCAACATTTTCTATGGGTCATGTCACCAAAATCTTGATCCTTACTCACTTACATCTCAAAATCCATGAAGATATAATCCTCATACACGTATGTTAACCAGTCCTAAGTCAAATTATCTTGCAATCGAATTATCATTCAGTGTTATCTCTTTCAATCTCAGATTGCTATCTGCTATGTATCTCCTACAATTGTACCGGATTTCCGTTGTCGTATACCGTAATATTCGCTTTAATTCTAGGAGGTGTGCTGCACTCTACCTCCATGTATAGAATGTATATGAAACGACTCCCGTGCTATATGTTGAATCTGAGTAACCGAATTGATCCAGTCGATCTGAGCTCCCCACTGGGGACGCCAGTTCAGACCACTGCTATACAGAATGAGTGACAAAAACACTGCGTATCCCATTCCGGAATGAAAAAGATTATGCTTGTATGTTTGATCACCACAAAGTGTTTACGTAATTAACAAGCAGTCGGTAATATACTGTTAGCATGTGAAGAAATGAGACCATTGATGTTAAACAAGATTTGACCCATTCAATATAAAGCACCATGTCTTACGTGCACTTGCGTGCATATCGCAACTATTGCTTGCCGATGCAACAATTTTAGGTTTCCCTCCATTTTTTCCTATATAGGTAAAGTCACGGTAGTTCTTTGATTCTACTTCTTTGTTAAGCAAACAACGGTGTAGGAAACTCACTTGCAAAAGTTCAACAAGACTGTCAATAGAAGTGAAAGTTCGTACGAATGTGCCTGGTTAATCGCTCACGAGATGGCACTAATTTTTCACCCTCCCACCCACTGTGCGTAACTGCCATATGTGACCCTACCGATGCCAACATTTTTAGAGCTGGATTTTATTCAAATTTCTAAGATGACAAACGCCTAATCGGTAAAATGTTGGCAATTTCAACAAGGTCTGTCTACTCAATGATGAGTAGACGGTATCAATGTTATCTATTTCTATTTTGAGGTGAATCAATTTAACACAAAATGGATCCTCAGAAAATAGGTAGCTCGACAACGTATGAAATGATACATTGGAAGATGACACTGTGAAAGTTAATTAAAACCTTGCAGTATTTTTTGTGCAATGCATATCCCTCCAAAATATCCGTCACTCAGATATTTTTACATCTGCCTTAGAAGGAATCACGCACTGTCGTTATTCGTGGATGCAACAGTTAGCCCACTTCGCACAGCTGGTCAAACTTTGTTGAGTTAACATGAAAATATCCAAATGTGCTTGTGTTCGCCTTCACAAAATCAAGTCAACATTGGTTTTTTAATCACATTTCTAGTGTCGTTCATGGTAAAGAGTTTTGGAGATCGAAACCACAAAGTTCTCCCTAAGATTGTGGCCATCAGTCTTGCTTTACCGCGTCTCCGTTAGTCGATTTAAAGTTTGTGACACAGAAAATCGAGATAGATTTTATGCCATCAAGTGCCGAAACGCGATCCAGATGCATCCGTTTTGAATAAATCGTTTGAAACTTTGTTATCAGTTTTGGCACAACGATTAGTCGCCAGTCTCTTCTAGTTTATTAATCATCTTAAATAAGTCACACACAATTGTTCGTTCGGTGACGCAACTGTACTTCTCTAGTCCGGCATCTGATTAGATGAGTCTCTAACTGCCCTCAGGATTAATGAACTGTCCAAAACTATCATTTTCGAAAAAGTGGCGAATGACATTTACTTTCTCTGCTGCGCTGGTTGGGCCTCGTAGTCTCTGCTGTGATCAGTTTCCGCGGAACAGGAAAATAGCAGAATCCATTTGTTCTGAGAGTTTGGAAGTAACATTTGGCTCATGGCCTGTGTTTCATGAAATAACTTAGGTTACTATCTTTTAATTTGTGGAATAAAACTGGCGTGTAGCATTTTTGTTATATGTATTCGTTCGCCTGGTTCATCTAGGTTGCCCATTAAACAAATCAGGAGGACACTTCGAGGAGCAAGATACTCATGATTAACTGATAAATTTACTGTTAAAAACCAACGGTTTATCTGCGGACCAGATGCATGATAAAAAGTGAATCGCCCATGGTTCTGATTGATTGCACACAAGAGAAGTATTGCATGTGACTTTGCAGTTGAGAACAGACAAGCTGACAGACGAATACCGAACCATGGGCACGTACGTCTCTTGGTTTTCAGATGCGCACGAACAAGCAGGATCAGATCACCCCACATTTATTTCGGTCGTCAACAAAACATGCGTGTACACTAATTTCGGGTGGTTAGAAGGTCCCTTGAATAATAACCCTAAAACATCGTTTTTACAAATACCGCATCTAGGTTACAATATACTGAGATATTCACAGTCATCATGAAGTTCCACGTTCATTAGTCTGAATTGGACGGATTGTACTGTTATACGGCTCCCATCAGTTACTATATTGAAGAGTTTTATTACATCATACTGCTGGACAAAATGAAATTGGAAGAATGGTCACACATACCTTACAGTCGACAGCAATTAGACGCAAACATTTAATCAACAGTAACAGCTAGTCTTCTCCCAGGACGTTTCCACTTAAACAGAACATAAAGGTGAAAGGCTTCTGCCAAGATGTTGCTGGTATTTTCCCATATACCCTAAGGTGAATTTGAATATGGAGGTAAGTTTCTGAGGTATAATTTATAAACATCGGTCTGCTGTCAGTGTAAAATATTACAAAACGTCTTGTCCCTATTACAAAAGAAATGAGGTGCATTCCACGTTCACTGAGCAGCAGATAATTGATAAAATTTTCTAACTTGACTTATCTGCATTAATATAGCTTATCACTCTAAGCCACCAATTCGGAAAAATTTCAAGAAAGTGAAGTGTTTTGTTATCCAGAAACTGCAAATCATCGACTGTCTTCTTCTCAGTGGACACTTGAATGTGTTGCTGACGAAGGTTAAGTTGTAGCACATGTAGAAGTCATATTCGGACGTTAATTCACCCTCAACCGGTATATCTGTTTCTTTTCAAGTACGGGAATCCGCAGGAGGTTTCCGACGACTGATATCTTGGAATTATTCCGTTTCTTTTAGTGGTAAGATTGTTTTTCTACGCCCTGCAGAAAGGCTGCTTGTTGGAGGATCTAGCTAAAGGACAGACCCTCTATAAAAACAATGTTAGTTTGAAGAATTCACGTCAGTTGGAAGCACCCAATACACAGATAACAGTACTGTTTGTGAGAAAATGTCCAATGTCAAAACGAATATTCCTGGAATTAGCCCCGCATGTCACAACCGTTTAGAATCCTAAGATAAGAAAAACAGAAACGCCTAATCAGATAGTTGCAGAAAATACACATCTCTCGGACGTTACAGTATACACCACACAAATATAATACTTTCCACTTACAACTGTCATTTATTCGTAGAACTGTTACCATCAGCCTATCCTTTAACTTTCGCAAAACGGTACTGCGTGATTTGCTGAACAAGTGTAGTGCTGATATGAAGTTGAGGATCAGCAATTCTCAAAGCTAGAGCCTTGTGAAAGTCATACGTATTGTGAACACAAATAAATTCGTTGAATTTGCAGTAATTCATGCTTCAGCTGTGCTGGGCAGAGTAACCAAAAACTCAAGGCAAACATTTTTACCAACTAACGCTTAGCAGTAAAATTGGAAGATGATTCGGAACGGATACGATAGCTTCTTACCGAACATATATGTGCAGTCTGTGT
>LUCH01009621.1:0-10566 GCA_013368495.1 Paragonimus heterotremus | reverse complement strand
TTGGTGTCTGTTGCGTCCAAATTACTCACTGGTCTTATTGTACGTCGGCTCACTAAGCCCAGAGAAAGTCAGATACGTGAAGAGCAGGCAGGGTTCCGATCCGGTCGTGAATGCGTTGATCATATTTTTACTTTGCGACACATCTTGGAACATCGGCACTGTTACAGACAGCCGATGGTCGTGGTCTTGTTGGACTTAAAGGCTGCTTTCGATTCAGTTGCTCGCAACGTTCTCTGAAGCTGTCTCCTCCGCAAGGGAGTACCAGAGTAATACGTGAATCTCTTGAGATCACTGTATGCTCAGTCTGTAAGCAGGGTGAGAGTTTATGGACAGCTGTCTCGAACGTTCATCACTTCGAGTGGTGTCTGTCAGAGGTGTCCGATTTCTCCTTTTCTGTTCAATTTTATCATGGACGACATTCTGGTGTGTTAGGGGAGGCTTTGCGCACTTCGCGAATCCAATGTGTTCGGTGTTGAGCTTCTTCCTGTCGCTATATTGACCGATTTGGAGTATGCGGACGACATTGTCTTACTTAGCCCCCCTGCCAAAAACATGCAGACTATGCTGGACAGGTTGAGCGACCGAGCTGGTTTGTATGGAATGCGCTTTGCACCTTCAAATTGCAGTGTTGCTTCAGGACTGGAGCACTCCAACTCCTACTTTTTTAATTGTAGGTAGTCCGCTTGAGACTGTGGACAGTTTGACCTATTTGGGTAACACTATCTCGTCAGCCTGTAATATCGCTGATGAGATACCAGCGAGGATTGCAAAGGCACGCGTTGCGTTTGTCAAACTGCGTCATCTGTGTCGTCGAAAAGACGTCAGGTTGTCGCTTATAGGAAGGGTATATAATGCTTGTGTGCGCTCCATTTTGCTTTATGGTTCAGAAACATGGCCTGTTCGCTAAGTAGACGTCAACAAACTTGCAGTGTTTGACCATCGTTGTCTCCGCCAGTTGGCCCATATTAAGTGGACTGATCGCATGAGCAATGTGGCCGTTCGCCGGCGCGTATTCCGGAACGTTCAGGATGCGTGATCAGTTGGTCAACTAATTGCGTCGCACAGTTTGCGATGGGTAGGTCACGTACTCCGTATGCCAGCTGATCGTTTGCCGTACCGGGCATTATATGCTGAGGCCGCCGACAGTTGGGTAAGATCGCGTGGTGATCAACCAACAACGTGGTCACGAAATATGAAGAGCCTGACTGCTCCACTGGGCAAAGTGGGTAGGTGTCGCCTGCCTGGATGGGGTCTTCGTGATCACTCAAACCGCTGGTTAGAGATGCTATTCGAGATGGCGATGTGTCGCAGTCAATGGCTTACTTGTATTCATGCCATTTCTAGTTCATCCTCTTAGTCTCCTGTTATTAACTTTTGACTTTCTTAGTAACGTTTTCTAAGATATTCCACGACATTGTTGAGCTGAGCGGCGGCCCGAGCTACAGTACCTTTTGATCAGGCTCATGGCTGTTATGATGATGATGATGTGATAATAACATTGCGAGATCGGTCAGTAGTTTCAGGTTCCTTCTGAGCGAGTTTTCGCCTCTGGCGTTCAGCCCATGGTATATCAGGGTATACCCGGGCCTCGGAGTCGTCAAGCAGTTTATATGCCGCGAGGAAAACGTCTTCTATCAAATTAAATGACGAGAGCACGACCCTTGCTAACCGAGGTTTGTCAGCATGTGGCGAATCTAATTTCCTCGCCAACCTCGTGATAGAATTTGGGACACTTGGATTTATGCTCATCTTAGTGCAGAGACTGGCTGAGAGCTCACGATCATGATCGTCTCGCAACTTTAAGCAGCTGGCGGCACATTCCAGAAGGTCCTGAACAATGACAGAATCTTCCCGGCAGATAAGCACAACCGTTTGAGAGCGACTGTGTTGGTGCCCCTGGAGGACATCGCCTAAATTACAGCGTTATTAACGTAGCCCTCCCGAGCAACAACATCGGGCCTCCTGGGTAGTACAGAGCGAACAACCTCGGAATTCGGTCACTTTTGCTTACAAGCTGCTGTCGGGTTGTCAGCAGTAATGTGCATGTGCGTTTCTGGAGCAACCGGGGTAACCTTCTTTGACGGCGCTCCTGAGGCAACAGAGGCATGGGATGATGTGCCTATAACAATCGCATTACATACCTTACTGGCTACAGCCCGTTGCTCAGGGGATGTCTCAGCCACTGGTAAGGTGCGCTAATTTCAGAAATAGGATCTTGCCTAGCGGTTCTATAACAGAGTTGTTTTGATAATGCTACCCAAATATGTGGAACCATCCGCTCTTTTTTTTCTTATAGTTTGCTTAAAAATACGAAATGTCCAATCCTGAGGCGACACCATGCACTTGGAAGATGCGTAGTACATTCCATACAGACGAGTTCGACGAATCGTCTTTTTAAGCATGTTCTGCTTGCCTTCGGCGTAAGGGCTAAGTAGTGCAATACCATCCACATACTCCATGTTGGACAACTTAATGCTGAAAAGAATCCCAACTGCAAGTTCATTAAATTTCCCAAGAGCTCTTCGTTGAACTGTTGTATACGACAAAACTGAACAAATTAGAAATCGAACACTCTTGACGAATACAATTCGAAAGAGTTTCCTACGCAGGTCGGGGCAGCTTCTATTGTCGTGCCGTGTAATAAACCTTCTGAAGAATTTTCCTCTTACTAAGTTGACTGCTAAGAACAGTACACTCGTTTTAAAATACCCAGCCAGAGTGCTTATTACGAAATAACGCCAACAACTACGCATTAATCCATCCGTTGCTTGTTCACGTACGCGCTGAGATAAACAGAGCTGCCTGTTTTGTGTCGTGCTATCTGTGGCGACTTAAAAATCATCAGCAATGGCACTAGGCTGTGGGCAAGGACTTCTTGCGTTGTCTACACTCGGCAGGTCCTTGGGATACTGACTGGTGGTGTCTTCTGGAAACTGTGTTTGCGAGACCTCATTCTGATTGCTGTCTTGGTGAGACAGTCATTCTTAGTGCATAACAATGTTGCACTGAAGCAGGCGGTGTTTGGGGGTGCTTCTCAGGCACGTGGTTTGAACGATCTTTCATACGGAGGCCGGGTAGTCTGCGTATGTTTTCACTATCTTATCGGCGTATACAGGATTTCTGAATCCTATCATGTACTGGCCTATCGCATTAAACCTTAATTACAGGTGTTTTATGCCACCTTTACTACATTGTTACGAGCTCCTGATAGAGAAAGGCAAGAACAAACGCAAAGACCACGAGCAATATCTCAGTCACGAAAGAACGCAACGTTATCGCAAAATGGTACGAAAATCAGAGCAGAAGTGTCGGATCCTAACTCTCACAACTTGAAACCCCCAACGAGTAAGAAAAAAGATGGCTTTATTTGCTGCTCAGCCCGGAAGCAAAATGGTCGTTTACAGCAACTGTATTTATAGGTTGGGGACAACCTTAGGCTTAAGCCACTGAACGGACCAATCAGGGACGAGTGCAGGCATTCAAATTCTCAAAAAATGAGTAGTTCATTTTTCCTGGCAATTAGGGCGAATTTTTGGAAAAAGGTTCCCTTTTCCAACATACATGCTTTGTGAGTCTACTAAACTCGAATAAATCTCAGTAGTATCACGTGCACCTACTGTTGAATGTCGTCAAATCTTCCCTCAAGACTCCATTCGTTTCACCTTGACGCGGGTTTTACTCGTATTAAAACAGTTTTATTATACATATTCAGAAACACGCCCTTCTTTCGTTTGTGTTTGCTACCCCGGCTCTGTTGTTGAAGAAAATAGTCATCGCCAGGACTGTTCAATGTCGACAGTTTTGGAACGATTAGTGTTATGGCCTGCTGATCAACGAAAAATGTCTAGCGCACGACTTTACCAATCACGGGACGTAGCGCAGAGCGTGACAATATCTGACAACCCCAAAAGAACACAGGAGACCCTGACCTCCAATCAAGAACGTACTTGCTCTCAAACCAAAGGTAACATAGTCTTTGAACAGCTTTGAAGAACCACACGTGAATTGATACATTAACAGTGGAGTGGGCAGTTTAGGGGCGCAGGGAAAATGTGCGCCAAAAGTAAGTTTCAACACGTTGTGGCGCGAAAAGATGAAATTCAAAATCACCATTTTTCGAAGATATCTCGAAAAACAAACCATTTTTGGAGAAAATAGACTTTCTTCAACAGCTACCCGGTTGATCGAGGTCTGTCATGCGATCATTTTGTACGCTAGCACTTCTCTTGTACAGAGTTCCGAAGGTACATCTGTGAACTGTCTGAAAAATGTTATCTCCCGGTTATCATAAATAGAAACATAGGTTGGACTGGAGTACTCCTCGTACATATCTTCGGATACCCTTCTCCAACACGCGTCGAAGTGCGTTTGGTCACACATCTTTACAGCCGCAGTCGAAAGGGCATGACGGTTTTGCATCCATCTCTGTTGCTGATGTATTACACTCCAACCAGCTCAATCTTAATCGTCGTTGACGTCTTAAAGTATGGTTTTGACACAGTTTTTCTGCACAGGGTTTTCAGACGAAAGTCAGAAATGTCTCACCATACTGTGCACCGTGACATAATTTCACGGCATCTTTTCAAGCCCATACTACAGTTGAGCGCCGTTATACAGAGACAAAAGTGAATGAACATTGCAGAGGGGTGAAATTGCACACTCCAACCCCAGGCCACGTCCAGTGTTTGTTACCAAGGTAAACATTTGTGCTCACAAATGGGTATCATTTTTTTGGAAATGTCTCTTCGTTCCACTACAGCTTACTTTCACTTACAGCTCGGTTTTTGTTTGCAAAGTGTAAGCACCTTGATGTTGAATGTTCGAATATAGGCGTAGTTATTTTCAGTTGTTATGTCTCGTTTTCCTCTTCTTTTTCCTTCTCTTTTCCTGGCAGAGTTTGCTTTTTTTCTCATGGTTATGTAGCAGTTGAGCATAAGTGAGAACCACTGTTGTATTGCTGTCCATAGTGATAAAGAAGCAACTTCCGGCTCTCCGCTACTTTCTGGATGCAAAACACTTCGCTTAACACTATTGCAGGTCGGCCGGTCAACAGACGTCGAGCAATTGACGATGTTGGTTGGTCACTGTCTTTTGCGGAATCCATCTGGTTAATTGAATTCATTTATCTGATTAGTCTCGAATATACCCATGTGCCCAGCATGATTGTTGTCTCGTTATCCCTGAACATGCCGCTTGAAGCAACTCTTGATATCCTGAAAATTCTGGTGTGCTAGTTTATGCTCCAGCAATAGATTAGAAATCGTTCCGTGTAAACCTAACGTTGAATCCTACCTTCATCACGAGTGGCAAACAAGTAGGAAGTGTTGCTATAAGGAATCTACGGACACATTTGCCACTTATCTTGAGAAGAACGCAGCATCCGCCATTGGTTGCATGCACCTGTTTTGCCGCTACATTGTCCATCTATTGCTTATAACGCCTAATAATGTAACAGCCGATTTTATAGTTTTATTATCCAGACATTCTCACTCTCTTTTACGTAGGAGTAATATGCGCCCTGCTTGACGTCTTTATTCGGTTCTGACATGGATACTTTGGATCCAGATAACTATTTGATTGCGATAGTCCAGATTCCACCCGGACAAACCTCAAGTCAGCTGTTAGATGTATCCAAGCCCAAAACTGCAAGATTCCTTCGCAAATTTTGCAAACGAATAGTTTCTCATCCATCCACTGCTGTATGCAAATCGTTCCCACTTACTTGTGAGGAAGATAAATTTGTACTTTCAGTAACAGAGGAGAGCCCAACGCCCATTTCCTTCGTTGGTAAAGGATCGAATAACCAGTGGTATCTTCGTCATCTTCCAACTCATCGGTTGACCGTGAAGCCTCACAGTTTCTCATATGATGTGTAAGTTTGCTATTCCACGACAACTTTTTTTAAGTATTTGTGCCTAAAAGTTTGTTATTTCTTGTACCTAATGCATGTTAAATCTCATAGTACCAGCCAACAGTAAAGTTGAAAACGTCGGACCTAATGACTTTTTACTTCATCGTCAAACTACAAGCGAGTACTTCCTGCAATTCTTGAAAAATCACCTCAATCCCACTGATCACAAAACTATTATTGAAGATTTCGCGCACTTCATTCGATCCGTTTATCTGACTGAAAGTGAGCACCGTCGATTTCCCTGTCATTGCGTATAGGACGTATACGATGTACTATATATATATCTATATATACGGAATACGTCTGTTAGCCTCTTTTTATTCCATTTATTCTCGTTTACTATCCATCGGTGTTTCGCCTAAAACTTCAACGGAACTAACGTACTGGCTGATGCTAGAACACGAGGCTCGCTCGTTGTCAACTTTTCCGCGATGTTATTGACTAGAGTTGTACACTCAAAAAGTGTCCATCAGTGTTTCATCACTCCAATCAACCGCTTCATCCCATATACTTCTGTTGCTCAACGGTTCAGTAAAGCCGTTTATTATCCCCTTGAACGAACATGCTTTTGGGATCACAGACCAATCGACTTAACTGGGGAAGCGAATAACTCTTGGAGTTCAGCCAGACGACATTGCGAAGGAATGGATGTAAACGCAGCTAAGTAACATGGATGTCATTATATCGTCCAATAAATTTGGAATGTCATTATTAGAAAGATGAACCCAGTGTATACCGCCGTTCTGATCACAAGGCAAAGTTATCTGAGATTGACCTAAGCTCCATCCTATTTACCTGCTTTGTCCGATCCGATTTATCTAGTTGCAGGTGTGTCTGCTCTAATAACCTGTGTGCCCTCGACCACTTGATAATAGATCCAGTGCGGTGATTTGTTGTGATTCGCCTATCCTATTAGTCCCTGTCCACCATCAATGCGCGGATGATCAGTGTTCGTCTTCCGTATTTACCGAGTTTTACTGATTTGTTCTGGTGACTGATTACCCATAGCTGCCTAGTGCGTGTTGTCATTGTTTTGACTTTTTTTGTGCTAAACGGTCTGCGTCTACCTTCCTTTCCGTTTGTCATCGGCACACACCTGGTCTTACCGATCTGTCCTCTTATCTTTCGGTGAACGCTCACGAATTAGGGTCTCTTGCTACTAAGTTGTGACCCGTACCGCTCATCTATGATCTGCCTTCCGTTTGATTTTGAATATATGGGCAATAGTCGAGGTTCTGCGGAAGAACGTACAAGCACATCCAAGTTAAGTTGAATCGCTTGAGATTTGGATGCTGGGTCAGCCTCACTTTCAACTAAACACATGAGCGCGTTATCCTAGTTTTTGGGCAAGGATACTCTTGGCGGTCGACAATTACAGTGACCAGGATGAGTGTTCGAACTGTTTGTGGTTAGTTGCATGCGTTGTCACCCGTATACAAAAGTCAGCGGTCGTCGGAGGATTTCCAGTGTGACTGACGGACAGGTTCATAATTTGTTGAAGTAAGGTACTGGTGATTCGGCGGTGAATTCGGAGCGCCTGAGATTATGACTGAAAACGCTCCACGGTTCGTAGGTGTTTAGATGATCAGCGCATCACCGTTGGAAATTTGCGTCACATGTCAGTGGCACGAGCACAATGAAACAGTCTTGAAAACGTTGCGTCTTCCAACAGCTAAAGTCATTTTATACTGTTGTGTGTGAAGCCTGGTTCTCCCCACCGGAGGTGTTTTCAAACACCATGCGCCTTAGGCAGGCTTAACGGAGGTATCTATCCTCTACCTTCTGATAGAGTGTCTTATAACCAGATTGGTGACTGACATAGGTGGTTAAAAGCTTCTGATTTCTTATCTCATGGAAAGAAATGTAAAAAATATTGTGGAGTTCACTGGTCCGAATGGGGGAGAATAGTACTCCGGACATCCTGGATGGTTTGGCTCTTTCAAAAGGTGTGTGAATCGTCTTTGGCCCCAACAACCTCATGATCAAATTCGTAAGAACTGCTTACCGAGCTGCGCTCAACTTAAACTGTAGAGTACACTGGGCCCTTGGAACGGCTGGTCGCTATCTGATAGGTCTGTGTACCCCTGTTGGCCGCTGACCTCTAACAAGACGGATTTCGCCGTGTTGTCCAATAGGTTATATTTTGAAATCAATGGCTCCTAATGAGGACCGCCATTTTACTATGCTTCTTCGTTCTGGGTAGGCGAGAATTTCCATGCCCATAACTTGTTAACTGTGTAGTAGTGCATGATTTCACTTTTCCCGAGCTGAGATGCCGACACCCGAATCTACTGTCTCAAAACCTATTTTGAACTCTGAGTCTGCAGGCTGAAATGTTGGGTCACCTGGCCACCGCGATAGAAAGAAATCCAAAAGTCTGGACATGTCCACCTGCATCGCATATCAAATCTCGCATTTATTTTTAAAAAGACTGAATTCATGTTACTGTCGTTAATAGTCAATATGACGCTGTAATCGTAGACACACGAACTAATCACTTATTGTCAATTCGCTTGTTGACTGAATTCATTAGCTTGACCCAACTGCCATAACTCCCTTTTTTATTCTGCATGTTATTGAAGACGTCGATAAAGCACTGTCTGACAACGTGACTGATGTTTGAATTTGTTGGTGGATGTTGACACCGAAGACCTCAGTCGAATGTGGTGAGATAAATTGTATTCTGGAACTAAGAGTAGGGATTTCTGGAATGACCATATAATCCACAAACAGGTAAGCCAATTTCAGCCGTGTAACCACGTCTGAGGATTTGTTCCAGTTTACCACCAGGACAGTTTAGCCGACCATCCATTGTAGCGATGGAGAACGCCGCTCGTATATGGCGTGAGGTCAGTAACACGGTGGGAAACACGATTGTTTCATGAGAACGGTTTCAGAAAGGACTGAACGTAGTTTTTGCAAACATTCTGTCCTAGTGACCACAAGCCGTTTGCTGTACTGTTGTTTCAGCATCGTTGGCTCTCTTCAGTGTCACGCAACCCAGGGAATTGAACTCACCACTTATGAGCCATAGTCATATTGTTAGGCCACAACAGAACAGTAACATGTAACTGGCTTGAAAAATTTATTAATTTAGAGCTGCGGGTAGATTTGTGCCGGTGGCAAAAACATGTTGCTTAAATGCAGCAAGCGCTCTACCAACTGAACTACGAAGGCAAGCCGGAAGCTCAGAACTGCTATATTTGAGCCCAATCACCCGTCCCTTTCACTGCCTCGTACGGAATCCACCAATTGACCTGGGAAATCGATTTTTTCTGCAAGATTTCTTAAGTATTTCGTGCTGGACTTGACCAGAGCCACCTTTGAGCAAAAAGAATTGTCCACCTATGGAATTTATAGGTTCTCGGTTGGAATTGTTTCTCAGCTGGAAAACGCTTACTACATTCGGCCGTGTTGTTTCTGTCGGTAGTTCGAATCCAACCGAAGCCCTGATTTTTACCGGTCGGATCTCCTCTAGACTTGTCTAGCATATTGCAAAGCTGCAGAAAGGTATGTGAATTACTTTATCAAAAGTTGCGTCTCTTTCTCATGAGCTAAAGTCGATTGATCGTTTTTGTGTTGCTTAAGGAACCCATCTGTTTACTAAGATCTTTTCCACTCTTAGGGTCATGGTGACTGTTTGCTGGTTCGTAAGCTAACCATAAAAACGGCCAGTCGATTTCTGCCTGAGTAAAGGTGGCGCAATAACCGTGGAAAATTGTTTCCTGTTCTAGCGAAACATTCATCCGAGGCTCCAGGACTATAATTAGGCTTCGATTCCTTTCCGGTGATTCACGGTATGAATTTGATCTTCGCCTACGATTCCAGTATCAAGCTAAGTTTACGTTAGAACCCGACCAGCAGTTCGCTTTAGTGTTGTGACTGGATCTACGGTCCGTAAGTACTTAAGTTGATTATAACATTAGAAAACAACGTTCAACCACACGGTGGACAGGGATACGACAGGTAAGGACATGGTAAATGACGGAACAAAGGATAACGGTAGTGAACAGCGGACGATGGAGTATACACGATTAACTCGGAACTTCTCAACGAGCCTAACCATCCAAGGGTAACGCATGAAGACAAGAAGAAGACTGACTTTCAAATAGAACTTTGTTATGTCGCTCGACCCAAAAGCAGCATGATCACAAACTCGTTCACATTTGTGGCCAATAAGAACACAAAGTTAAAGAGTGGACCAGACAAAAGATCTGACAGTACGGTGAGGCCCCAATCACTAGAGAAGCGTGTGGGCGGGATGCCAAAAATACCAACGAAAGGTCAACAAACTCGTGAAGGGCTGAGACTTACATAACCGTGCCAGCTTTGAAGGCTAGTTAAAATAGTAACGTGCTAGGCCTTTTGTAGGGCGAATAAGATTATATTTTCGAGGACTTTAAGAGTTCCCTGGCACCTCTTTTAGGAATATTGATAACAACTGTTCTTTTTCGTGTCATCCTGAATAGGAGTCGGTGGTCGGCGTTGCCGATGGGTCCAACCTTTTAGAGGACGACTTGTATTAGCGGCCGACGGAGGTAAGGTTGATGCTTAGGAGGCTTGAATGTGTCCAGTAGTAGGTAAAGCGGTATACTTCCTTAGGGTAACTGGAGCTGAATGCGATGGCGGACCCAAGTGTCCCCAGCACCGGAAAA
>LUCH01009620.1:0-12310 GCA_013368495.1 Paragonimus heterotremus | reverse complement strand
GCGGTCCAGTGTATCTGCTCAAGAATGATATGAATCAACATCGAGTGCACGGAAGCCAACTTCGCAAATGGTACGACACCCCGAGCAGAAGCGAGTGTACGCCAGGAGCACCGACGCCCCCGGAGCCAGTACGCAGATCGTCAAGAGAGCGAAGGAAACCCGAACGGCTTTTGCTGCAGTTGGAACAATTCTTGCGGAGGGAGGAATGTGGTGAAGTTAAGCGGCCGTATTACACTATTCATACCACGGCTATTCAGTAGCAAGTGCAGGTCATATTTTTTGACAACGTACAAGCCACAAGAAGACTGCAGGTAGGATCATCAAAGTGCAGCATCATTCCTAACGGTCCCTGCTACTTAATGGAACTGAGCACTGACATCTGTGGTATCCGAGACTATCTGGGGCTGAATACTGCGTGCAAATGAGTGGTTTTGTGACAGGTGTATTGCTTTGTCGAATAAACAACCCTTGTGCTATCCGCCTTCTTGGATCACAACAAGAGTATGCAATGAGTTTAACTGGAAAATACCCACTCAGACATCACAACATTTATTGGCCATGTTGTACAGAAAACAGCTATATATGTACTGATAGACTCGTTACCGTGGACAAGCTACGTTTCTCGTTTCGGAAACAGAACATGTTTTCTCTCTTATTCATTACATGTGAAAGCTTCACCGGAGGTCCAAACTTCCCATGTTTCGACTTGCTAACTCACACGTTCCATGTTTCAAATAACTACGTTGTTGAAGTCAAGCTACCCAGTAAGCAGAATTCCCGGTGGCATAATCAGAGTAAGTGAGCACTGAATAACACTCGAAATGAATTTCTGTACCATGTAGACAGACGCGGAGTCGCTTAAGCTGACTGTACATGTAACCGATGTGTGTAATCTTGTAAATCATTTTGCTGTCTTGTCTGTTCATTTCAAACTAGTCATCTGAAATACAAGGACTTTCAAAATAGCTAGCATTATTTTCCGCACATTGCGAAGAAACTTGACAAACACAGGTGGTAATGTCAGTTGAAGAATGAAGCTACGATTGTGACTTGTTTTTTAAAAGAACACAGCATGTGCAGGTTGATTAAAAAGCGGTTGTAAAACACTACTTACAATACACATCACTCAACGTAAGAAAACAATCAAGTGAGTAATCAAATTGAAACCGAACAACATTGACACTGAATTGGGGGAGGAATAGCTTGGAGGGCGATAATAGCTGATTTGACAAAAAGCACAGATTTGTGATTTCTGGAGTGGACTAATCTCAAGAGCGTGTGTCTCGTGCAATGAGAATGTGAATAGATCGTTTTTAATCGTTAAACGGAAACCATTGCTAACATATCGATTAGCTTAACCAATTGAAGCAATGCAACACTTTCAGAATCGACTAAGTGGTGATTACAAATACTTGAGATTCAAATAGTTTCTCACCGTCTCAAGTGTCCCAACAATTCAAGATCATAAGACCTAAATCAAGAACTGTTTCATTGAGTAATTGACATTTGTTCGTCAACAGTAAGCAATGTTCAACTTTGTTTCCGTTAGTTAATTGTTTGCGTGTATCTAGGTTCATGAATTAAAAGCGCTGCCAAAGTTGTCAGCACCCGTACGGACTTCTGTCCTCATTGTGCGATCGTTGGTGTGTGTTTCTGTGTGTGGTTATGCGTACATTGTATGTGAACTAGTGCACAGACTGACTGGGATGACGACTCGAGCAGTAACACTGATGTCATAGGATAGAGCACAACGGACTGAACGGCTGTAACCCCATGTGTACTGTATGCAGGCACTTGAAAACTATTGCGAAACAATGACGGTGTAACCATCGACTGTCCTTAACGATAAGCTGCTCGTGTCTGTTGAACACCACTGTTCGACAATGAAACAAACTGGAAACCATTTGAGCAATCAGTTTACGATAAATATAACGGATGATATACGATTCTTGAAAAGCGTGAAATACTTGTTTTACTTTCTTCAGAAGCAAACTGTTTGGTTGTACTTCCTTAGAACTGCAAACGATGTTCACTTGGCTACCAGTTGACGTACAGGATAATGACAAGAGATACAACTGGAGTGGATTTCCTTTCAGAATGCATATGTACAATTTCACATTGTACTTTGTTAAGTGGAGGAAGTAGACAGAGGACCATTAGGAATCGTATTGTCAACCGCTCAGTCGCGACCAAATCGAAATTATGGATTGTATGATAATTTCGTTATCGCAATCTAGTTTACCATAACCAAGAATGTCTAACACATCATTCTTTGGACTCACACTAATGACAACTGTTGTGCAATTGCCTACGTCTTCTGATATGGGATGACGTCGCAACTGCAACGTTGGGTCCGTTTATTCTCTGCAATCCCTGGACTCCTTAGCAATATACGTAGTATTCGTCAAAATCTGTCAGACCAATATACCTGCTAGCTCATAGTCACACGATCTGCTTGCGTTGAGTGAATGAATCTTGTCGACTGGTCATACCTCACTGTTCCAGCTGAGATTCTCTCCCTTAGTAAGCCATTATGTTATAACTAGTTGGATTGCAGTAACGCGTCTTACTTCCTGATATGTTTCATTCTGTCATTCAGTAGATTCATCTCCAATCTATGTCCCACTGATAGTGTGGGACCCTCCACTGACAATAAACATGTGCAATGATAAGGATGTGACTTTTACTAGAGAGAGGGTACACCATGTCTGGATGTTACAGTTTTATACGCTAGGTTGCACATTTTCAAAGCATGATGAGATGCAGATGAACTGACGATCAATACTGTATCTCAGTTACACTCGTTATTCTCTGTACACATTGATCTGAAAAGAAAACATGAAATGTGGACAAACGGGTCGAAACGGTTCAGTTTAAACCGCCTGTGATCGGTTGCAACTGTGTGGGTATTGACAGATGTTGCTGTCCCTAATCAACCAGACGAATTCCGTGCAGCACGCATTCGGTTAGAGTAGCCTGTTATTTCAAGGTTAAACTCAAAACACACTGTGGTCAGCATTGAGTGCATGAAAACAACTACACGGAAGCCGCAAACCTCCGAGGTCGAATATGTATCGACCGGTAACATTCGGCCACCAGCCGCATTCTCACTAGGCTGAGTCTGCCATCATACCTCCGCCATGTTAGTGTCCATCCTGGTGCCATTGACCTAGACATGATTGTTGCTACCTACGTTTTGAAAAATAATTCATCTTCGGAGTTGCACTAAATTACCTAAATTCTTAGTACGGAAATGAAGTAAACCATATCAGTATTGTCGCCGTCCGCATCAGAGCCAGTGAGAAACAGTTTCTTTGTCGGATAAACATGTTATTTGCTCAGTGCTTGATCATAACCATTTAGATAACATCTGCTGTTCTGTCTAGTTCGCAGAAAGTTTGGTTCGGATATCTGAGTTTTCCAAACTGATTGTGCTGTTCATTGTGGTTCACATCATCATGTCTAGAATTGTGTACGCATTGATTAATTGCGTTTGAGTCTGGTGTTTGGTTTCATGCAAATCGATGTCGTTTATTGTATAAAATTTGTGTACAGTTTGCATATCGACCAAAACGTCTAGGTTGTGAAGGCACGTGTTAACAATTAACCCAGAAATCCTGCTTCGAATTTGAGTTTTCCATCATCTCTGTTTTAGGTGGTATTTCCCTCGAATTCCCAGCTAACTCCCCATTCACTTAAATCCCACTTTCCTCCTACTCTGCTGTGTAAAAGCTGATTCCCACTTCAGAATGATGGCTAACTGACGGCTTCATAGTTGAGATGATATTCAGCATGATGCAGACAGAATGACTGCCTGTATGTACATGGAGTTTCATTCACCAAAGGTCACAGTACTTGCTACGTCCAATAACGCCGACCAGTATACCTATTTCATGTTGCGAGAAGGGCTGAGAAATCAAACCGCATTTGTGGATGCTTGCTAACAATAGGCGTCTCTTGATGTAAAACAAGACCTGGACAGGTTGGCGAATAATGACTGGGAGTTTGTGTCTGTAAAACTCGACGTGGGCTAGAAGAGAGTGTTGGACCAAATTGTGCAACCAATAACTTGGACTGTAAGCTTTTGTGTATGGGGAATATACAGCGCAGAAACTGCTTTTCAGAATGCTTCGTAGCTGTAAATATGACAGGAATGTTACCAGAGTCTGAAGTCCAGTAGGCGAGCAGAAACTGTCGTTTAGTTAAGTGTCACTCAACCAGAGAGTGCTTCAAAACCATCAACTATTAGAAAATATCAGGTCTTCATTTGAACGTACTCCATAGTTGAACTATGCTTCCAACTCGCCAAACCGTCAGTCCTCCGGTCCCATAATAAGGATGAGCTGTTAACTGAGATTCTCCCGATATGTTTGTTTATTTACTTACACTCGTGGAGACGGTGATTCTAAACGAAGGTCACGACAACATTTAAAACGAATCCGAGACCTACAACCGTATCACTTGGGTCGTGGTTAAGCATGTTCTGTCAGCAGTGCTACCCTCGTTCAACAGGCTGAAATGTGCACCGACTAATTACTGATATCTTTCAAGTGACCTATTTGTGTCGGACACAACATCATAGGATATCCACATCAGAACATTCGGCGGAAGCTGGAGAAGCCATAAGCATGGCACTGGTTTGTATAACAGTATGGGGATGAAAACTATTTTTGTTGGCGTGCATCCAGTCCAGCCTAAGCTCCACCGGATCGACAATCAGTGTGAACGGATCGACCGACGAACGAACATGACTCGATATAACAATCACATAGCTGTAGAACAATTAATCGTTTATCTCAGTGCCTGGTAGTTATTTAGATCGGTATCTCGAGTGAACACCATCTTCATTGTGTTTGTACAAACGGTCGTCCACACATTTCCCTTCTCACTTCCGTAATGAATATGCTGAAATTATCCAAACTGTTCTTTCGTTTTATAGGGTTACAGTTTGTATGCAGTAAAGACGACTTCGTTACATTTCAAACGAATTTATCTGTTGTAGTTTAGCCCTTAATATGTAAGGCTTGGAATATGGCCGGAGTATCTTGCACGTTGCTTTGTAAGTCTGCCTAACAATTCCATCTGGGGACGTCGTGGTGTCTACTTCTTACATGCAGCTGTTGATAAGTACAACCAAAATGTGTTTTATAACATGCAGCCTTATTACTACATTATTACTGGGTCGTGATAAGACGTGAACAGATTACACAATAAAACTGACGGCAACTCACCACGTCAGAAAATCGGATTATGGTAGCGGACTTGGGGAATAATTTTCATAAACTGAACGTGAAGCTACTGAACGTGAAGTGTTAATAAATAATCCTGTTCCACGATGTTAGCAACAGATGTTGTGACATAATATCCATGTCGAATAATATTCACGATGGTTACATACTTTAACGTACATCTCAACGAGGGTGTGGGGCTAACCGATTCGGTGGACCAAACGTCTTTTGCGGTCACATCAGCACTAAGAAGATCGTGTTCTTTTTCCACATTATACTACAACTTTGAATGTGACAAAACATTGACTTGTCAATTTATGTTGGTGAATACGATAGTGATTATTACGTAATATTGCGCGTGATCGAATACTTCTAATCCCCATGGATCTTGGCTACTTACCTGCGTCTTCATCTTATTCTGTCAAGATTTCAATGGACTCGGGGTATGAATGCAGACCAACAATTTGCCGATGGCAATCCGCATTTTGCAGCCCACGTGAAGCTGTATTGGTTGAAACGAATTAATCCAGGCGCAGCTTCTATCAATCATTAACCAGCAAGTGTTTTATGAAAGAATCTCAGAATACCGATTCCGCTGCTATTATTTCTGTCATATTATGGTAACTGTCTGTTTCCGTCGTGTCTGTGAATAATTCATAAGCCGTACAGTCACATTTGGAGTTGTCCAATATAGTCTGTCTCAAATAGACTTGGACTGAATAACGTTTGTGCATAAAAATGCTAAACGTTATCAATGACACCACGCATTTACACGTAACATGCTAACCTATTCAAAATGTGAACTACAATGCTACTGAAACAAGGTGGCAGCTTCGGTATTGTTAAACGGTTCTAAACGATGACATTCCTTCATTCACGAGAGGCCTGTGAACAAAGTTTATTACAGTTAAGCTTTTCATGTGACCCAGAATTCGGGTGCATCAGGATTAAAAATTGTCCAAACGATCTTCACTTCAAGAGCAAGATGAATGATCGACCAGCTGATTTCGACTGTGGGTATATTGGTGTACAACGTTGGTTCACAATGAGATCAGTGATGTTCATATTTCCTTCATGCTACTCTACATTGATCACGTACTTACTAGCGTGTAACGGTGAGCTGGGCGCTGTCTCATTGATCTTGCCTCCATTTATCGTCCTTCTACTGAGCGTTGGAACCAGTGTGACTTCAAATGATTTTCCACCACACGTGTTGCACTCTGTCCAGTTTGGGAAGATGGAAATCTTGTACTGTTTGACTGTTGATGGAATCCTCGAATGGTCGTTTAACAGAACGTAAATCAAAACTCATTGCTTGAAGTGGAGCTGTAAATGAATGTAACCTAATACTTGGGTTGTTTGCTTTGATATGTTGGAGTTAGACCTTTCGATAATGTCCAACTCTGTCAAGTTCCCATATCTCAACTTGTTATTAACATCATGTGAATGACATTTGCCTATTTGAGAAGATAGAGCCAAGGACGATAGAGCACTCAATACCATTTAGTGCATCAAAGTATTCAACAGGCTATTCGAGCTAGTGCAGTTCTCCAAGAACAATCGACAAGCTAATGCATCTTTAACTTGGTTTGTAGAATTTTCCCTCTAAACTTCCATTACGATACTCCGTGCGTTGCTTAATGTGCATTGTCATGGTAAAAGCAACTCAGTGAATTTATGTCAAGAAATTAACTCTTTGCTTGGTAGGAAACATGTAATCAATGACCAAGTCTGTCTGGTCCATGGCCCCGTATGAGACCTACTCTTGTCTGTATGGTCAGGAGATGAATGTGGATATACATGTTGTGAGTATAAAACCGGTGTTGGAAAGCTTGACAATCGGAACCATCTGAGTGAATTAAATCTATGCTTGATTTGAAAATGCGACTGCACTCAATGCATTTTATACAGCAGGTTAATTTTATCTACCCAAAGAACTTACACTCCGTTTCACCTGTTTATTTCTATTCTGATCCTAAATAATGTCGAAATTTTGTATCTTTATCTGTATGTGCTTTTTTTCAGAAGCATCTCATTTCACATGTCTGGATGAGGAATGACCGTATGATCTTCGCATATAATAAAGCTCGAAACACTTTATCCCAGTCTATACTTTCTGATACATATTGGTTTGTATTGTATGGGTGGAGGAATAAAAATACAACCGACTGTTCATGTTGTCCACCTTGTGTTCACACTTGAAACAGTTAAGTCCAATTATGTTACATTCCCTCACAATAATTGGTTGAATATTTCCAGAATTGAAAAGTAATTTGTGCGTTTCTTTACACTGTGATCAAAGTGGACTATTTTACAACGATGATTGAGTAGAGTTAATTTGGTTTCATCAGATAAAAGCCCAAAACTTTTTTAATTCAAATGCAATTTTGGTGTTTGCTGAGTACAACTAATGAGAAACACCTAAAGATTATGACATCCGTTCGCTAACATCGATGTCAACGAGCGAGAAACAGTGACCATTTACCAAATAATGATGAGAGTTGGTCACGTTGAAGTTGGACATATGCGTGTTAGTGGTTGTGTGGACGGCACCAATTATGCATAATTGGGAACGTCTTGGTACATGTCCAAACTCATTCATATTAGGTTCGATGCTGTCGGTTACTTCGACTCATAACAGCGTTACTTACCATGAGTAACGGAATTGTCAAGCGGCAAGCAGTATATTATGGGCGAACTTTGTATGTGACAATATATTCTAGTTTGTTTTGGGGTTACTGAAACCATGGACAACAAGCTCAGTTCGAATTCAAGGTGTGTGTGTGTGTTCACTCCGGTAACCTGTTTTCATGATGCGTTCTGGCAGACTTGAGAACAAAGCTTCGGTTTGAAAGCAATAAACGAAAACGCCTTTCTAAACGAGGAGGTCATGAGTTGTAATTAAATGTCGTACGCCAATGGAAGCGGAGTAATCAAGAACTGTGGACCGGGATTTTAGCATTCACGTTTTGATAGCATATTTGGAGTATTACCCATGTATTTTCAGTGCTTGTCGGCATAATTAATGACTTTTCCAATAAAAACTGTGGAAAGTGCCTTGTTATCGATGTGTGTGTACGAGATCTCGATGATCGTGTCCCATAAAGTTGGTACTACTAGCTAACACTGCGTTTATAGGCAGAACGAGAGACCGGGATTGGCTAGTCTACTACGACGGAAACTTGTGGAAACTATTCACACGTAGACGGTAATATTGACTATCATCGTTGTGACAGCCATCATGTAGGTGATGATGTTGACCAGTCAACCTCAGCATCGCCCGCGAACGGACCCAACTCGATGCTCATGTGTTATGATTTAATTGCGTCCAGTTCTCCGTTCCTGTTACATTAGTCAACATACTCAAATCGCAAGTACTTGAAAGAGAATCGCACCCAGATCAATAACACTTCAGACGCTACGATAATCAGAAGGTGGGGAACCAGTAGCTCTCTAAAGTGACTAATGTGAAGATCACATGTGATTGTCAATTATGTGCAATTTAGAGCACAACAAATTGAGTAATTTATTCTTCGCACCATGCTGTTCCTCATCCGTTTTCCAACTTCATGTAGAGGTTATTTGCCAGAAACAACAAACTGTAGTCTATTACGGTTGGATATATATACATACTTATATAATTATTGTTGGATGTATCTTGTGAACACTTACTGTTAGAATATATATATATATATCTATCTTATTGTCATAGGAATACGACCCGATACAATGTCCAAAAAGCCAGTATTTCTTCGTCTACCATTTAAGGGTGATTATGTGTGCCAACTTATTCACCGCCGTCTGGTTAATTCTGTCGCGAGAACATACAATGCAGTTGTCCCATTGATCGATCCTGTTCAGAACATTTTGGATTCCAACGCCCTGTGTGGAACAACCTGTACCCGAGTCAGCCAAATTCAACGTTATCTGTAAATTTAGATGAGACCCAACTGTGGAAAGTCAGGGCTTCGGCTGGATTCGAACCAACGACAGAAACACCATGCCTCTACTCGGCAGGCACTCTACCAGCTGAGCTATGAATGTCAATTTAGATGCGGAGCATCTTACGTAGGCAGGACTGAGCGCCAGTTGCGAACCCTGGAAATGGAGCGTATCCCGAAATGGGTCAAGAAACAGGTCACGCAGACACATGACGTCACAGTCTGGCATAGAAACAGAGAGCCTGCATCGTCCATTACGCGACATGTTTTAATGACGCACCACTAATGCGATCCCACAGCGGCATTTCACGTTGTTGACCCAACATCACACAGGTGAACACCTCGCTATGCTGAAGCTGTTGCAATCCGAAAATTCGAACCCGTGTTGTGGGTTCAGAAACAACTGTTTGTAGGGCTGTCGCTACCTTGGTAGTGACAATGATTGTGGACTTTGACAACTGACTTTCTCTGTTCGGTTTCTCATACTGCTATATAAATGGTCTGTAGTATGCACTCGAAAATATGCAGCAAAAGTTGTCTAAACATAAATCGTGCAATATCAGCCTACTGTCTTCTTTATACAAATTCTTGACGGGAAAAGAATGCTTCAAATTTGAACACAATAATATTTGCCATAAGATAATTATTGGTGAGAGAGAGAATATTAACTGAGACGAGGCTTGCGTAAACAAAATGTTCCTCGACAAATCTTGATACTTTTACTTCAGGTCGAGAAGGGGATGAGGGATGAAACAGGACCCCTTCGTTTGACATGTTTACCGCCTGCAATGAAACTACTAGAAATAGAGATGATTAGTATCGCATGGGAGACATCGGTACATTTGAAAATGAGTTTGCCGTTCATGCCTTCACTAAGATATCTATCCCAATAGTAGTAGGAGGGCGACTAGAAAATTCGTGATGTAGGTGATCTCCGGAGTATGTGCTGATCAAGTGAGACAGTAAAATTCACTGTTAATTTAGCCAAGACCAGTAGGCACCACATGAGTTGAAGTATCGGAATTTTGCCTCTGCGTTTCAGAAAATGAATGACTGTTACAGACACGAGAACTTCATTGAAAATAAATAAATAAATGAATAAACTTCACTGAAAATAAAAAGAGCACGGTTCTAGTAGTTAAACCGATATTTCTCTCCCGGAGTACATCTCATCACCTAGCGCAATGTTACCCGATGTTGTTCGCTTTATATTACAAGCGCGAGTTGAATTCGAGCACTACGCTGCAATTACATTATTTCAAGGTGGAAATGTTGTGGGAGCTGCCGCATCAAAAGTGGTTTAACTCGATATATTTCATTACTGATTACCTTGAGTTGTGAATTATTTGGAGATTTCACGGGTCTGATCGAACTCAAGCCAGGCAAGATGGATAGAACACCTTCGCAGAATAGCTGTTGGACCAATTGAGATGTGAAGCCATACAGGAAACTCAAAAATACCAGGTTTCGACTATATTACCTGCTTGGTCCACTGTATTATATGGAATCTACCGAATGTTTCAGAGTAGTGACTATTCCAGTAGAATTTTGAAACAGTTTACCATGAAATCCATATATGCCATTGAAGTACCTGCTGTCTCTGTTTCTGTTAAACTGTTTAGGATTATCCAACATGATAGCTATTCAGTTCCCTTACCCGACCTGTAAACGTTTGGTCGAAACACGAATTCTGCTCACCTGCCATGGATACTGAGAAAGAGTTATTGCGATGTACTGTTGAGAAGATGACACTATCCCACTTAATCTTAGTAAATCATAGTCTGGGAACGATAGATAACTTAGAGCTGAAACGTACATCATGAACTTAGGTAGTATAGATGTGAGAGCGTATATGTGTGCCTCCACTCTGTAGTCTATATGGTCTTGCAAATTACTGTACTATGTCCAGAACCTTTGAAAAGTTAGTGGATGAGGAACACAATTGTTGGTTGTGAAAAATCGTCAGCTTTGTTGGTCGAATGGCAACAGTCTCGATTGAAATCAGGCAGTTTTCAAATACTTTTTGCAATACATTTGAAACTAACTATTTTAACAAAATTTCTACAGACAGCTTAATTTAACTTAAACGTTTGTAGTCGACTGACATGCCTTTCTTAGTAAAGCCTGAAACGAAAATTGCTTATCAGTAACTCATAATAAATTTACGAAACCAGCCCCACTTTATCAGTTAAACTTAACAAACCAGAAAGCTGACGTCACACGGACAAAGTTAACTGTATTCCAACGAATGCATCCAGTATATCGTTTATATGGCAAAAAAGGAAATCAAGCGGAATAGTAAATTGATACAAACTGTAGAAGTTCCCATCGATCATCATCAGTGCAATCCCAACCGTATGTACAATGTTTTCTAAACACGTAGCGTGGGTCGGTATTTTGGAATGGCACTAGTTGCAGCAAGGCACAACGTTTGATAGCAACATCAAATACTGAGGACGAACCAGGACTGCCGATTTATCTTGACTTTGTGTTAGTACATTGCGAAATGTAATGGTCGGTGCGAGCAGCTCGGTTTTATTCCCGACTTCGGTTGTGTAACTTTTTGCTTGGACCCTATCGATATATCCTCATTGTCCATAATTCACAAATGACCTTCAGCCTTTTCAACACAGGGAGAGCCGAATCTACGGAATTACTCGTAAATGCCGTTAGACTGGATTCAACATCGCAGATTACCTATGCATTCTGTTGCTGTTGCTATCGTACGATTCCAGCCTCCGACGTGTGTTCTGAAACAACTATCTGTAAGATGGAGGCTACCGTGGTAATGAAAGTCACAGAAACCGCTGACATTCTGTACTCGTTTGCTTTTTCATCTGTTTTTCCGTGTTGACATATAAACGATATATTGTATGCATTCATTATGGTGCATTGAACATTGTCATAACATACACCATTGATATTCACTTTCAACTACTTATTAGTTTAGACGAACATGTAGTCAGCTGTTCCACGATGAACGCGTACCTTATGGACAGAACAGTTGACGATAAATATTTGCGATTGAGGATGGTTTTCCGCAGTGACCATTGCTAATGTATGATGTTCATAGTAGTTATATTCGGCTTGATGGCACTGCGATTCGCAACGTTCACTTTAAGTTCTTCTGATAATCAGACT
>LUCH01009617.1:3187-13945 GCA_013368495.1 Paragonimus heterotremus | reverse complement strand
AACATACGATCCGGGGAGACCAGATTGTGATCACAATATGGTTACTCAACCTATGAGCAGTTGAGTTACACCGTGCCGGAACAACTCAAGCACAGAATCGCTCAAAGCAACCGAAATGCTTACCAGATTTTTGCAAATTAAGTGCTTGTCTCAAGTGGGTTCGGTTCTACCGTACTAAACCAATCGGATAACGATGTTTGACACCCCAAGCGATCACGTGAAAGAGGTGTTTGTGTATCGGTTGCGCACTAACTGCTTCACAGTAGGTGCATGAGTATCCAAAACCATCACAGTTTACGTGGCATGGGTTCGCTCCATCCACTTTGTCAGGGTGTAGAACATCTGCCACACCCGGCTGTATCATCGCAATCCAGCTAAGAATAGTGGAAAACTTGGCCATGCATCGCGAACACCTTCTTCCAACACTTAAACAGCCTTGTTTTTTGGTCTCAAATTTCTTCTGGATTAGCCTGGAGCCCCTATGAAAGAAAGTGTGCCCGAAATGAGTAACATACCACACTCGTGGATCCGGTATTTCTTCTCAAATCAACTAGATAAATAATTAACCTAGTTCATATACCCTTCCGAGTCTTCGTTGTTAGTGTCTAACGGTTGGCCAAGACTCCCAACGCGAAGGTCTACAAACGCCGGGATGGGAACCAATGAAGCATTTATTGTGATGGTGTAAGAGTAGGAGGCAGCAGGTGGAGCTCGACATGCGCGTCATATTGCGAACGGCGAACGGGACAATCAATACTGAAGAAGCCACATGTTCCCTTGCCAACCTCCTTTCGCAAAAGTGAAAACATTCCACCCAAAAGGAAGAGGGCTACCATAGTTGGTCTGGTCCCAATTAGTTGGTTGAACAAATACAACAAACCACATAATCGGAACAAGTGTGGTGATTAGTCTATGAAACAAGGGTGCGCCATCTACGGAACGAGTTGTCCAAATTAAGGACGCTCGACACCAGTTTGTGGTTACCAGTTTCAATGGCTTTTGGTTCGAATGTTCAGCTGCACCCCTATAAATACTGGGTATACTGCAGTGTCCCATCAGACGTGACGGTAACGGTATCCCCAAGAAATTTGACACACTACACCCACACGACCTTCAGACAAGCAGATCCCATAGATGATGTTCTGGAGCTCTTGTGACTCTGAACACTGGTGCTTCTGGTGTTTATAGTGAATGGATTGTTAAACCATTCTGAGTTCTCACAGTACTGAAATGTCATATGAAATACTCATTCTGGTATTTACAGCGGTTGAAAGCTGAGTAGCAACTTGTCAAATTAAATTAAATGAGGTCAACTTACGTAGATGGTTGGATGGACTCGTCTATCAAACAAATCAAGAGTATAACTCTCTGTTCCACCACTCTCAAATTCGTTTGACGAATTGACTCGACTAATTAAAGTGAACTCAATGCTGAAGTCAACGCCCGTCTTTCATTCGCCAGTATTAAAAAAGTCAACCTCTATCACTATAATTGACCTGTGATACGTAGTACTTTCACATACGTACAGCTACTCATGTTGCACCTGTCTCTAGGATCACTCTAGATTTACAACCGGCCACCTGGTCTGAAGCGATTTATGAGTCCGAGATGAAACGCCAATAACAGACATCATCGCCGAATGCTCAGAAGTTATCTCAAAACCACCCATTTTCAGACGACCGTCGACACATTCCAGCTAACACGGCTGTTCACTTGCGCCCATAAGCTAGCTAAGAGACGGGTAGGTTCCAACCAGATCATGAACGGATTGAAACTATCGACCTACTACGCTTATCGTCATCCGAACAGCTTATTTTGATAGGAATCTCTGAAATCCACCCGCGAGCCATTTCATCTTCAGATGCCGGACAACACGATGAAACAGATTTGCACGTATAAGTCATCAAATTTGTACATAATACAGTGCACGTATACTGTAAATAGCATAGAATATAAGAGAAATACAATCTGAAAAATAACACTGAAAATTTGAAAGGAATAGAAACGGCGTTTTTGAAACGGGTTTTGTTCTGTCTGACATGACGATTGGGACAGAAACAGGAAGAGAAATAGACAAACTGAGGAACAAAGTTGAAAATATTGCGTGGGCATACAAACCTGTTCATACAGCTGTCTGGATGAGGGACACCGAGTTGAAAATGCAACTTCTCTGGTACAAAATCGTTCGAGAAAGAAAAAACAGGTTGAAGGAGACACATCGGGAAATAGAGTGACTAGCTCAAATTGAAGATCCCTGGGACAGCGAGTGAGCCTTTGATGCAGGTCACGAAAAAAGAACTGATCAAAGGGTTGTTGTACACGGGGTTACAGATATAAGATCCGAACGAGAGTCCGCGAGGTGATTGCTGGGTGGTTCCTCTGTGGTATGATCGAAAACCTGAGCAGTCCAACAAAACGGAGGGTGAGGAATTGACGGTGAACCGAAAAAACAAGAATACGGAGAGTAAAACATCATGTCGGCTGCCAACCTAAATTTTCCAAACAAAAACATCACGATTGTGAACGGATGTCATAATACAATCATGAGTCTAAACGCTACACAGTAACTATAAAACCAAAGACAGCTTAAAGAACAATCACTTCATTTATCTAGATGACCCCGGAAAACAGTTTTCTCTCAATTGGTGTGTTCACAGTTCCTTTGAGCTAGCAGAAATTTGGGAGAACAATTCGGTAAGCCCATAGATGGTGTACTCGGTTGACATAGACTTTTTATTTACTAACATACTGCTGCGTGAAACTGTTGAATTTTTATGTGATTTTATTTCCAGTCAAAGTGTAAATTTAGATATTCCATTAGATTTTCTTATGGATCTCACTTCGGCTTGTACCGAAAATATTCCGTTTGAATGCGAATGCGTTAACTATAGACAGATTGACAGTGTAGTTATGTTTAGCCCACTGGGTTTCATGTTGGCGGATGTATTTTTGGGAATGCTTAAAAGGCAATTTCAAGAAAGGATTTCAAGGGTCATGCTTCATGAACGTTTCGTGGACGAAATTTTATGTTTGGTCGATGAATGCACTTCTGCTTCATTTCATAACTGTTTGAACTCCATCCACCCAAACCTCACTGTGTCTTATGAGATGGAGGTTAGTAGTTGTTTGCCGTTCTAAAACATTCTTAAAACCCGACATCAAGATGGTATACTGCAACGATATGTTTATCGAAAGCCAACATGTAGTGGACAATATTTGCAGTTCTCCAGGTTCACACCTATCGCTTATAAACGAGGACTACTGAAAACGTTATTTCACAGAGCCAGAACGAGTTGCATTGTAGATCGATTAGAGGAAGAAGAGATTATTAGGAAGGCGCTCGTGGATAATGGGTATCCTGAAAAGTGTGGATTTCCACAGCAAGATAAAAGAACCAAAAGCGGTAAGCTGCAGTGCAGAGAAGAAGAGCATCTTTCTGCTAATCTCATTCAAGGGTGACCATCTGACCGACAACATTAGTCACAAATTGATGTCGGCATTGCAACGCACCTACCCAGCGGCCCAACTACGTATACTGCTAAGCACTAGGGGCTTGGCTCGCCGTAGCGATGATGCACACTCAACCGATCAGTTTGTCTTCCGCGTAATATACCAGTTCAATTGCAGTTTCAATGACGTTTAAATAAGCAGGACGAATCAGCGCTTGTTCCAACGTATGGCGGAGCACATTCCTAAGTGGTTATCAATTGCAATCTCAAAAAACGACCTGCTGACTATAACAAGCTCGCAGAATCCGGCTTCAGCGATAGCCAAACGGTTCTTTCGATCACGACCGAGGTCATGTCGTATGTGGATGCTCTTCATGTGATGATCGTATTGGTTTGTCCCGACAGCTGGCGGTGACCGACATCACCGAGCTTCGTCGTATTAGTGTTGCCTAAACACCACCAACAAAACAATATATATATATATATATGGTGTATGATTTCCGGTTGATTAACTATCTGACACAAATCGCCACTTACAAGGCAGATTACTGCAAGAAAAAGAACATTTTTTGACCCATAATTTCGCCTAATTAGCAATCAACGAAAGTCAATAAAGATCTAATAACAATGTATTCAGAGCACCCCACTGTGATAATTGAAAAGTGTGTTCATTGGCAAAGGTGATTGAATGATAATAACAATAATGATGATGTTTTCATTGGCTTGATGTGAACATTAACAATAAACAACAAAGGATGTGTGCTACTCATGGACATGTCTACACTTAATGTGTGTCTTTTGCGATCCAAAACCGATGACGCCTTACTCTCACTTACAACTCGGTTATCTGTTTGTACGGCGTAGGCAGCTCGATGTTGAATGTTTGAATATAGAAGTAACTATTTTTGTTAGTATTTAGGTTCATTTCCGTCCCCTTCTTTTCTCCTTCTCTCTTCCTATACAGGGTGGTTCCTTTTCCTCTTCGTGGTCATGTGGTAGCTAGACATTAGTGTCAACCGCTGATGTATTGCTGTCTAAGATGATGATGACGATGACCCAAAACCGGAAAATAAACAAATTCTTGTGAATTCACCACTTCGTGGCGGTTCCTTCGAATGATGTATTAACTCGAAGTCATTGTATATGTACCTGCTCATGTGATTAAACCGTATTGCATCCTTTACCAAATAACCTAACATCAATGTCGTATTTCTCATTTTTTGTCAGTTGAGTTAAACCCAACCCATCGTTTTACAGTAAAACATCTGCGGAAGTAAAATGCTGGTCGAGACTGCACACACACGTACGCATACACATAACTGACAGTCCTCTCTAACCTGAGATTTGACTTGTGTTGTTCCAAGAATGATTGTCTGCGCCAGGCGCCGTCGTTTGGCGCCCGTTTGCCGCCGACTAGACTTTCGCCTGGAGGTGGACGGGAGCGTTAACGTGACCGGAAATCGCATCTGTCCCGACGACAAGCAGGTACCAGCAAATGATTGCGATGGTGAAGACTCGGTGGTGGCTGTGGCGGCGTTCGTCGTACCGAGACGAGTAGCCACGTTCGGGTCTCCCACACAATTTGAAGAAGCGTGACTAAGGGAAAACGATAAACGCGAACGATGTTTGCGTAAACAGATCACCGGCAAGCCAGCCCGTTTGGCTGCTTCACCGAATAGACTTCCCAACTTGTTTTTTCCCCAAGGACGTTCTGTAAACCATTCGAGGTCGCTTGTGGATTTAACTTTGCGGTGTGCAGCAACACGTTCCACGTCTTCCCACAGTAATGGCTGGAAGAAACCAACAATCAAGACATGCTAGCAAACTAGATTTTATAAGTATACAATAAGACAACAAAATTCAGTAGATTCTAACGTTCAATTGGTCTGAAAACAAAAATATTGAAACCAGTTAGGAGCTACTTGTCAGAAAGTCTACCCACACAAACGCACTTAGTCAAATAACATCATCCTCGACAGTGATATAGTAGAGGGTGATACAGTTGCTCAACCGTCACACACCTGTGAGAAGAACTAATCCTAATTTAAATATATAGGAAGTTTCCCGAAACTAAAATGTCCAAACTTAAACGATCAATGTGAAAATAACTATACACCTTGCAAACAAAACGGTCGAATGACAAGTGAGAGTAAGACGGCAACTACAAGACATCCTTGCGATTTTCACTATCACACTTCTGTTAATATTCCTTAGACAATTCGGTCAAACGACGACCCAATCAGCCCATCAGTCCTCAAACATTGCAGCCAAAAGCTGAATGGGTCACAGGAACCCCGGCCCGAGAAAACAACATGACTTGCCGTTTTTAACTATATAGACTCTTATCAAATTCATTTGCCAAGTCGTGGATTGACGACTTCGTACCTAGTGTGCTGGTGGCTTTATGAAGGGTACAACATAGGGTGGCAAACGATGGGTTAGAATTCTTAATGTACTGACAAGAGATAGATGGATGAAATAGATCGATCCCCACAACCCAAAACTTGTTTTCCGACTTCTTGGATTCCTACTTGGTGACACCATCCAATATGTGCGAATGAACGCAAATATCGATTAGTGAAGACATCAATGCGATTAACATTCTCAAACCTTAGAAGACATTTTTCGCTGTGATAAAGTAAAACTGTTCCAACCGTAGCCTTGTTAATTTCAACCTTACGTTTAAACCAGACGTGTCTTGATGCCAAGGATACACTTCATTTAGTATAGCATAGTCTTGATGTAGAAAAAAGAGCCCTGTATCCACTTTCTATTTCCCATCATTTGCGACACACCTTCCCAGTTATACAGACGAATCAACCGCATCCGGTACTTCATTTTCCACTCTAAAGTTGACGGTATTGTTGCAGTCTTTGAGTAACCTTTTGCACTCTGAAGTTGTGAAGCACATCCCAAATGTTTCCATAGAACAGAAAGTATTCGTTGGAAGAATATGTGACACAAGGGACTAGCCAAACAACACCTTGCCGTCGATACTGAGAGGAAAGTAATGTTCAGAGCCTGTGAGTGTCGAAACTGAACAAGAACGGAAGTAACTTATCAGTCAAAAACATCTTAAGTGAACCTCAAACTAACAAGTTTAACGTTGCAAATTTTGTTTGCTTGGCTATCAGCTCTAGGAGCCTCGCTTGCAAAGGGGACCATTAAGAGGGCTGATTTCGCTTGCCACCGATAACATTAATAATAATAATAATAATAATAATAATAATAATAATAATAATAATAATAATGGTGGTGGTGGTGGTGGTAGTCGTGACGATTGAGTCATGCGCCCCCCAAACCAACTGAACGTTCGCTAAGTATTGGGTACCACTTATTGAACTCATTAAAAGATAGGTGGTCAGCCAATGGCCTAATCGCGGACTATGATAAACCTAATTTTTCCTATAAATTAATGACTCATCTACAACACAGTCTTGCCACTTATCCCAAACTCACTGTGATTCGAAGATCAATGCGGATGCCAGTGGTATCTGCAAGAATTGTGCAGATACTCATTTCGTTTCGAAAACCTAGATGGTACCTGATTCTATAAGGTATGGCAGCACAAGTAGTGTGTTTATTGATTAAGATTCTTCGGAAGCACATAGTCAGCTCAGTAATCATTGTCATCCACCAGGCACAGATTAGACGTTGGTCTACAGACTCTATTAAGTTTATTAAAAAAAGGGGTAAAAAAATAACTTCACCATCTGTCGTTCACACTGTAAGATGTGTAATCAAGATTCACCGGGCATGTAGTATAACTAATATGTGGCAATCACCATCTATATCCTATGAAGTTAGGTGCTTCGGGCATACAACCGCCTAAGCGCATAAACGGGCATTATCAACCACACTGGCTTAATAGATACTTAGTAGAACATACTGACAGCTTTGTCCAGGTACAGTTCATGAACACAGGCTACCAAATCGTTAAAAAATAGGGCTCGGCCGGGTTCAGTTTGAAGGGTGTTTCCTAAAGCATAAACATCGATCAATCTGGAAAATACAGACGCCACCGCAGCCACAAATGAACTGGTGCACACATTCAATATTAACTGGACAGCTGCGGTAACCACATCAAAATAATAAATTACCCAATAAATCGGTGTCCAATTTATGCGTGCATAGCAAGAAACCATCCGGACTGAAAGATTAGAAATGAAAGTTTATGATCTTCATCTAAACGTAACATAAATGTTTAAATCAAGAAGGCCCCTCTAACCTGTAAATAAAATTTGGAATGTGCCTCCAAACAACTCGCTGGTCGATGGTCGCGAAGTGCTTTGAAGATTGCCACCGGACAAGGGCATCGAACCGGAAGCGGGTCGTTTGCGCCGATCATTGCCACAGTTTGTTCATCTAACCCCAAGCCATATGGAGAAGATGGTGAGGCGGCCAGATAGTAGGAACGATTGTTCACGCGGTTGACAAAGTGGATAAACTCTGTCTGTCCATCCAAAGTCTGACCGAGACGAAAGTCGCCCCAACGCAACCCCACGTGATCCGTCCGATTTTCAACCTCGAAAACCACCGAGTTGATGAACCAGGCACAAAAGTTTAGATTCCACGGACGATGAGCACTGAAAATTCCTCGGCGAAACAGTTTATCCATGTAGGAAGGGAAATCGGCACATTGAAACGCACGAGCAGAATCGATTGACTGCGGTTGACGATGAGTGGAAGGGGAGCAGAAAAAATTATCAACGTTGAGCGATTAAAAAAGTGCCGCGTGGACAGAGCAACATCGGCATCTATGACAGTGGTATTTATATCCAGACGATGGATGATACTTAAACCTGAACACTTAGATCATTCGTGATTACTAAGGTAATTCGAGGCTCTGTGTGGATGACATGGGAAACGGAACACTGCGTGTCAACAAAATGTCCCCATTTGAACATGACAGGCAGCAACTACTAATGTCTCTCACCTACATCCCTCCTTTCAAACGGTCATTTCCACAACAATGCTGTGTGCACAAAGGTGAGGTTCATACATCCACCGTGCAATACTGTATCACGTGTTTGTACTTCTCAACGAAACAATTCGGCGCGGGATTGGAAAACAACAGATCGCATGGAATAAAGACGGTTACTCAAAGTTGATCACGAAAGGCTATGGCTATACGGTAAGCTGACTGGGTCAACGTGTAAATGGAAACGATCGGTCAAACGGAGGGCACCCAATACACCATTCTCAACCGGAAAATCAAACGGACAATACATCGATACACAAAGACTAAAACAATGCACATTCAATAGTGGAAGCAATAGTTTAACATGTGCACCCTATTGTGAACACAATGATGAGAAATAGCGCTCCTGTTACATGTAATGTCATCTCCTAATAAAACAATACAACAATGTCAATCCTAATGTTAATGGATAGAAAGATAACTGGTCGTGCTCATATACATCCTGTATGTGCCCTTTTGATTCAAGCATATACCAACCCAAAAAGGTCGCCGTTAGGTAAAGGTACCTGCTCACATGAATGAACCAATAGTATACTTTGAAGAGTGATCGAACGAAGATGAAACCCGGTTTTTATGTTGCCGTATGTTACACAATATACAACATGCACTCCCCGACGGGAGAAACATTGATTCGATGAGTCAACAACTACCGGCGGAGGTCATGTGAATACATCTGTTGAGTTCGGATTTGTAGGCAAGAAAATAGTTGGTGGTCAATCTTTCTTTCATTTGGTAAGAATGTGACAGGTACAGCCCCTCGTTTCTAATGTGTTTACAAAACAGGCTTGTATTCATTCTCAAGAGTATTTTTACTGTTCCCATAATTTAATACGTGTTTGAGTCTCACCGTTTCTGTACGTCTTCCGTCGGTTCTGTGTGATTAATTAGACCCATCCCAACTGGTGAATAGTTTTGAACTATTTTTGGTCGTATCATATAGGCCACAACTCTTTTTGACTTGTGTTGTGCTAACTTAGTTACATCATCTCACTAGACCCGATCGATTACCTGAAAAAGTTAATCTATGACATCAAGTCCCAATGTTACACTTTGCGACAAAAGTATGGTAACCCCCAACTTATAGAGCTAATTCTCTTAATGTACAGAACGGAACAATAATTGCACAACGAAAAAAAAGCGTTCTTTAATGGAACACGCAAAACCGTTCAATCAGAAATAAGTTATGAATGGTTTAGACAAACACACCAAAATTGATGCGACAAAACTAAGTGAATACTCAAGATGGGTGGTGTTACCCTAAAGGAACTTAGTATGATGCAATGTTTGTGATTCGTTTGAGAACTTCCGAGTCTGGACATATTCAGAAAAAGCAGCTTACAGATAGCAGAATTTGTATTACATACTCTACCACAGAGTTTCAGAGAATTCTTTAATTCAATTGTTGGATTGTAAAATATTGCCGACATTTTTGTATTTCTCGAACCCCTAGACTCTGTGAATGTAGTTGAGATCCAGATTGCACGTAGACCATTCGTAAACTGGAAACCGCAAAAGATTAGTCAGTTTTCTGTTGTGTCACTTGTGCACCGCTGAAACAGTGCATTCTCTCGAAAATTTGACGCAATGAATTGCAGCAGAAGGCTCATCAATGAACCACCAAATTTTGACTTAAATTCGAACCGACGACTGAAAATTAGCCTCAAACCAATAATAGACGTCTATCATCGAGGTGTTAATTGAAACATTTCGCCCTTTCGAAGATCACATCAAAAGTGACTCCACACAATGATCGGTTGTTTGCCAGCTGCGGAAAGTGAGTAAATCTTATTGTTTAATCCCGCGGATGATGACACTTGATTCATCGGTTCAACATGAAGGGTAGAATGGGTAACTTGACTGATTAAACATCGGATGATTCACACAAAATATGGTGTATAAATAGTAACGTGGAAGGTGGACAACTTCCAGCAAAGAGACTGGAACATTCTCACTGACACTTGTCAAAACGTACTATCCAAAATACATGAATACATAAATCGCAAACTTAAGCACGGATGGAATTGGCATCAAACATCTTTGAACATCACCCAGAAGATGCAAAAACACATATATGGAGCACGACGTATTCCTCATAGTAAACAAAACAGTGAGATAGAGGAAGTGACCACTACGAGAGGGGAGTCGGGCTTCCAACTCACCAATTATGAGTCTCATTACTCACTAGTCTTAAGGGACCTGAGGTGGTCACACGTCTTAGGAAACATGCATAAACTGCCACACGTCTGACGACGTGATCTGCGTGCGAGGAGATCTCATTTAATAAATCCTACGTACATCGAGATATGCGGTCAGGTACACAGAATGGAC
>LUCH01009614.1:14257-56709 GCA_013368495.1 Paragonimus heterotremus | reverse complement strand
TTCACCCAGCAACGTAGTCATTTTGACGTATGATCAATGTTAGATGCTTGATTAAACCAAACGCATGAGCCAGTCGTGCAACACGAAATTTCATCTCTGGGCTGCAACTTAAGAAGGGCGTTGTACGACAAATTATTTCTATTGACCAGTTGACGTTTTTGATGACAAACTCAACGGTGTGATCTGCTTTGAAGCAGGAATAATTAAACACGCATGTTATTCGTTGAGACTGACTCAGGTTTCAATCCATGTCAAGTTTTCAATGAGACGTATGAGGTTAGCAATATGTGTCATTATTTTTTGCGGGGATTCTATATCCCCTTTCCTGAATTCTTATGGTTACAGATCACCAGCGCCGTTCATTTCAGATATCACAAGAAGTTTCGCTTCTGTCTAGACTTAACAAAACTGCCAAAATGAACTTCCCAGCCACTTCAAGTATGCTGTCAGTGCGTTGTGTTGATTCAACGTCCGGAAGCATTTCACTACTGTTGAACCCTTATCGCTTAGTGAGATAAAGTTGGTTATGGATTTTGTGTTGAAAAATGTGTTATCAGTACAGTGCATTCAAGAAGCTACTGCAACATGACTACACTTGGTTGATGACTTTCCAGTTTTCCGATGACAATGTCCGCAGAGAGAATCCACTATCACTCGCCCTCTTTGGTGAGATAATATATCATTAGCCGAAAACTGAGGGTAATTTGTACAGAGCAGCGGCAGTCCTTATAACTCCCATAGTTCTATTGTCAGGTTGCACATAATCGCACACTTAAATTCTACTCACTTGTGAAGGGTTACGGAATGTCGAGCAGGAATCCTCTTTTATTCTTCGGACCGTGGTCTTCAATTAAGTTGACTGGTTGGAAATTGTTCGTGAGGCATGCATTTGCCACTTCCACCCCTAACGCGATCAACCAAACTGGGTAGCCATTTGGTCAATGAACGGTAGAGTAAATTGTGCACATCTAAAATCGGTCTGAATGGAAAACCCTATTTGAGCATTTTGAACGCATTGTGTAGCCCATGGATTATTGTTCCAGCGGGATGGATGAGTCCCAAGTTGGTTGTGTTAATTATCACCTACCGTTTCATTTAGGACATAAGTCTGAGTTTCCCCCTTGTTAGAGACACCACTGGGAGTGGCTGAAAAGTCGTTGAGAATGAAACGGCTGCAACTGGGTGTGAGTAATTTTCAAACCGTATCAACCAAATCCCCTACTGTAAACCGGTAACTGAAATGCTGTTCAACGAATTTAGTAATTTCCCTGACCTCAACTTGAAGAGAAATCCTGACTTACAGATCATCAATCAAAGTTATCCGTTAGTCACTATTTCAAGTTGAACATCACCCATAGTTGATTGCAGCTGTCACATTCCCATAGACTTTCCAGTCGGTTCCTTTCGAAAAGAAGCACTAGATTCGAGTTTCACTCTCATTAGAGCTCGTCAGTAGTGCATATCATAGCCACTGCCTGGACTAGAACCACGGCCACGCTGTTCATGAGGCAACTGTGTTTACCACTGCTCCATTGACCGGATTGTCATGTGTGAACACTCAACCACTTTCGCATGTGAGTAAGGATCATTATGTCAATATGTCACTATGTTTATTACCTAAACGATAGGACAATCTGATGATTACTCCCAACGAAAGCAGCTGTGCGTTTGCTTGTGACAATATGGTTCTACCTAGTGTGAGTTCAATGCAGCAGAGGCCAGCACGGCTGACTGATGATTATGCGACCGGAGTTTCAGTTCTGGCTAAGACTAGTGAATACAGTATTAAAGTGCTCTAACAAGACCGTAACTCTGGTCTAGTGCCTATTACCGAAAAAGCCTGACTGAAATGTCTATAAGCGATATTTGCGAGCAACTGTGAGTGTCGTTAGATGTAGATCAATCAAAACTTCTATTATTTTCTGGTAGTCATCTTGTCTGTTGACGGAAATGACTACTGTACCCTTATCCGGCCGGGAACGCAGGATATGTTCGCCTTTGTGAGAAATTAAATGTTCCCAGATGCTGCCTGTTTGACAGCTGTGTTTGCTTGCGGTATGCATTTCAGACATGGAGAGCACGGAGTTACCAACGTTGATTTCACTATGTTAGTTCAAATTTGATGATTTAGTTAGGCCAATTGTTCAGTAACACAGTTTTAAAAGTAAACGTGCAACTCGAGCTGACCATCCGTACGGCTTGGACGACAGAAGACATGAAAACATTCCCTGACAGTCACTGGAGCGTAATTGACTTCTATCAGCATCTATAACTTCGTCTGCATGTGACACCATTTCCAAGCACATGGAGACTACTCAAATCATTGGGTAAGTACACCAAAAACACGTTCATGAAAACATTTGATTCTTAACAGCTTTTACTAACTTAACTAAACAAGTTAAACAACTCGTTTGAGTTCGAACTACATAAATTGATATCACGATCTAGATGTAATTAACCGAACTGGGACACAGTGACGAATTTTTTCTCTATCACTCTCGTTCTGATCACCGTTTCACGGTCTTTCACTCGGTTTCACACGCCATCACTGATCAGAATTTACGGCGAATCATTCCATACTAACTCTTCTACATTTCTGGAAACACTCCAAAGCAGAAACCAAGTCTTCTCCAACTTTTCCCCTACCCCGTTAAGGACTGTACCCGCATGTTTCTCTTTGGAGGTTATGCATGACACAAGATTCGGGTGGGACACATGGTTATCAGCTGCAGGAGAGCATGTGTTACATATCTGAGATCGATGATGAGTAGTAGGGGATTTGGATTTTCACTTAGATTGAACATCACCCACAATTGATCGCAGCTGTCGCATTCCCATAGACTTTGCAGTCGGCCCCTTTCGAAAAGAAGCACTAGACTCGAGTTTCGCTCTCATTAGAGCTCGTCAGTAGTGCATATCATCGCCACTGTCGGGACTTGAACCACGGACATTCAGTTCAGTCTAGTGCTTCTTTTCGAAATGGGCCGACTGGAAAGTCTATGGGAATGCGACAGCTGCGATCAATTGTGGGTGATGTTCAATCTAAGTGAAAATCCAAATCCCCTACCACTCATCATCAATCAAATACCGCTCAACAAGTCAATGATTTCCGTGATTTCAACTTGGAGAGAAGTCCTAATCGAGGGGTCATCGATTGGAGTTAACAGACAGTAACTGTGTCTCCTCTCGAGGCGATCGGGCAACCTGATCATTATTCACAAGCGAAAGTGGTTGAGTGTTCACATATGATAATTCGGTCGTGCCTAACGTGAGGCCAATGGCGCAGTGGTAAACACGGTTACCTCATGAACTGAATGTCCGTGGTTCAAGTCCCGACAGTGGCGATGATATGCACTACTGACGAGCTCTAATGAGAGCGAAACTCGAGTCTAGTGCTTCTTTTCGAAATGGGCCGACTGGAAAGTCTATGGGAATGCGACAGCTGCGATCAATTGTGGGTGATGTTCAATCTAAGTGATATCTGAGATCATTTGTCTGACGGAACAGTGACTGAAGGGTCTACAAGCACAGTTCTTGATAACATTGAACCAAACAGCCCGAATGCTAATATCACCATGGAGTCAATTGATTCCAACACACCACCTGAATGATTGAGACAGATAATGTAACAGTAATCTAACAATGACCTATTGGTCGCAAAGTGATTAGAATGAGTGAATTTCACCTACAGCTCACAGAGTTGAATGAATTACCGGAAAACAGCCTATACTTCGACTAGTGAGTAGAAGTCGGAATGTCATCACAATTGTCACTCTCAACATAACCTCTCCGCGTAAGACTAGATGTTGCTACATCTGCGTGGATAGCTTTTGTGATGTTTGACGAGATCAGCAGGGTGATATACATTGAACGCGGACAGTCTTGATAACAACCAACAGTCATATGATTTGTGAACTTCGCATCCACGTGCACATAGTGATTTTGGTATACCTGACCTTGCTGATCAACATCTCTGCACGTCACTTCGAGCATACGTGTGACAGATCGGTTCTCTGACTCGCCGTTCGTGTGTTCATGTTGTAGGAAAACTGCGGACATGTGACCAGCTTATTGTAATTGGATCTGGACTATCGGGGAAATTTGAAACAACCATAACCCGCGGAAATTTTGAACAGAGCAGGTGAAAGACTGACATTACGGGATTTATGCTCGATCAGATTTCGCTGCATCTCTGCTGGTGTTTACTGCAGACGAATTAAAATGTACAAAATTCCAAACTACATGACGATCACAAAATGTCAGAGTTCGAAACCAATTCATTCGCCACCACGACAGCATCAACTTCACAAACAGTTCTTTTTGCATACACAAAATGAGGTGACGATGTGTGATCACAATCGCCTCAGCATATCGTAGCAAACGTTTGTTTCGAGTCAGGGAAATTGGCTACGATCATATAAGTTGTAAATGTATTCATTATTTTCATTCCACCTTTATTTACAAGTCATGTTGTCTGAATGAGCTAATCAGTGACTGAGTGAATCTTTGCTTCTATTTGATGTCCACGCACCATATCCATTGCTTGTATGTGTCAGTTGTTTGACGGGGAATGATCTAGACGAGTTGTGTGTTGGTCGCTGGGATAAAACACTCCGAATTTGCGTTGTTCGATATTCAAAAGTATGTTGAACAAATGGATTAAATCCCAACACTAGTTTCGTCAGTATCCGCCGAAGTTGGTGACACTAACGGGGACATGGCTCGAGGACTCGGTCTTGTTTGCTGTGATGGTTAGTCATGGATACCGTTTCCTAAAACAGGAATGAGCCCGTAATTTCAGAACGACTTGTGACCGATCGATTATTTGGTTCATTAGTGATTATTGAAGGAAACCCAGTGTTTCAATTGTCACCCCTGTATTTGCTTGAGCCCACATATCTAAAAGTTGTCAAACGGTCGCTTGCTCTTTTCTGTCTGATCATTTCTGCTTCATTGCAAGCAAGACGGAGCGGCTGCAGCGGGCAGAAGATGAATGCACCATGGATATACAGAATTTCCACTCATCAACAGTTTATATCTCTTCGCTGTTTTCTACGTTACTTACAGTCGATACACTCGAAAACAATAACTTATTTTTGTCACTCATTTTAACCACTAAAACAATGACTAGTTTACTTTAAACTGTTCTTTATTGCTCCCAAACTGCACTCGATCTCTTCTATTTTAACTGATCATCGCGGTGAGCACCACATCTCAAAACACTATATTTTCCTTCCACAGCTTCTTCAAACTTCTCCATCAGTTTTCATTTTCAACTGTCTATGCGTGTGTACTTGTGGTAATGTTCACCATCAACAGTGCGGTTGCGTCGTGTTAGTCGACCCAAGGCGTCATTGCAAACATGTTCGAAACAACCAGTGACCGTTTGTCACCAGTTTCGGTGAGTCATGCTTGTGTCAGCTCTGAGTATCCTTCACAGCCAGATCAATCTCATTCTCACACTAAATTTCGCACAGTCCCATCAGCATGTACATGAATCTCTACGAACTTTGGGTGAAACTCGATGTATTCTTGACTGATGAAACTTGACATTCTCGTTTTTAATAATTCCTCAGCAGGCAGTTTTGTTTAGTCACGAATATGGCAACATTAAGCACAGACATTGAATTCAATTGGGAATGGTGCGATGTCAACTTGATAAGACAGTATTTGATGAAAAGTTGTAGCGACACTTGTCACTGAGAACATACGGTATGGTTGCAACTAATGGTCCTCACCATGAAGCGATTCCAATGGACGTAGGCTGGCAGAGGGCTGCAAGAAAGGGGTTCTCGTTGAATGTTCCGACATTGATGTGCCTGTGAAACAGGAAACAAAGTGGGCAGGTAAAGCGATAACATTTGCTGATGTGCACATGTAATTTGATAAGCAAAAACGGATTGATTTGATACGCACAACAGATATAAGAGCTTAAAACTAACTTGTAGTTGCAGTTGTCACAATCGTCAATGCAGCCGCGCTGGTCACAGCTGACATGGTTGATGGCGATTCATCCGGGAACTATTTATCCGTGACCATCTGACTGACCGTGAACGAGGTTGGGCTACTCTCAAATCGAAGCTGCTTCGACAGTGTTGTTTCATGTTTACGGTTGCTATCAGTCGTCGTTGTACCAAGCAGAATTGTGCTCGCAGGTTTATCCTCTGTCGTAGCAGTTTGTTGTCCTTTTGATGACATCTTCTCATTTAGGGATTGTCCGTTGGGTTGCCCTAGAAATATATTGGAAATTACTTTGATTTGTTTAGTTACGTTACATGTGTGTTCTCTATATTCAGACCATAAAAATCAGTTGTCTTTCTTCACAAACCACTGATAGATTTGCCGTTTTGTGAATAAAGATGAATGACGCTTGATTATGCTTTCCCTCATTTGTTCTGGTGGGTAAATATCCTCCGTTACACACACAATAAGTCCTGAGAAACAGGAGTATAATTGAATGAAACGGAGCTCTAAAACTGTCACCGATTTGTTGTTATTGGAACTAATGGAAGCATCGTTCTGAGAAGCGTGCACATTTTATGATCAAAGGGAGCGGCTAAGATGAGTGTCTAGAAGATGCGTGTTGCGGATCGGATCTTAGTCATGTGTATTGAGTGCGTGTTTAAATCCATCACTCAAGTTAGCTAAGACAACAGATTTGGACAATGTTATTTTTGCACGGGTTTGCGATTTGTACAGAAAAGCAACTTATCTATAGCAAAAGCCTTCAGCTTTTGCTTGTGTGTGCAAACGATTAAGTTATCACCGTCTGGTTCAATCCCATGCACCACCAGGAATTTGAAAGTGTGACAACATGATCTTTGTATAATCATATATTCCGTTCACTTGAGTATTAGCCAGGTGAGGTTTTGTATTAGCTACCATTTTCGTGACGATCACACCATGTTTGATATAATTAGGCTGAACTGAATCAACTCAAATAGACAGCAAGCATTCCACTTTTAATCGTGTTTTCTAACAGAAACTATACAGAAGAGTCAAAATTCACAGTTGTCAATCTGCAAACTGTATGGAGATAGCTGCTTCAGTTTTGAAAGTAGAATTATAATCCTTGAGGGAACAACGTTGTTGCTGACGTGAATCAAACAGTTCTCGAATGACTTACAAACTGGTCATTAAGATCCAACGCATGTTTGGAGACAATAGGGGCGTGTGAATCAACGCTATTCTTTCGTACTCACATTGATCTCAGAGTCACTAATTTTGTATAGACGGGATCATTTTATCCTCACGTTACAAGCGTGTGTTGCAAGTCTGAAAAAAACTGCATGCGGAATACCGTCGCTCATTTGCTGTCGTCGTGTTTAAAAAGGGTGAATGAGTTCTTGGAATAATAGGCCTAACACATTGATCAATTGAAATTTCCGAGCTCATGGCGTGGCTTCGTAGTTCAGCTGGTACAGCGCTTGCCGCGTTAAGGCATAGTGTTTTGTTGTTGATTCGAATCCAGCCGAAGGTCTGATAATTCGCAGTTGGGTCTAATCTAAAATGATCTATCTGGATTAATTTCGACGACAATTTGTGAGAATCGTCATAATGGGCACGCACAGCCGCTAGATGCTCGAGTTGGGTTAATGTTGCTCTCATCACACTAGTATAAGACAAACTTTATAATAGAGAGTGTACTAATAAGTCAAGATGATTCCGAAGATTATATCTTACTGTAGCGGTTAGGCAACATTAACACCGCAGTAGACCAACCTATACCGGAGGATACTACAGAAAGTTAGATGATAACAACCTGCTGTCTGTGACATCTCAGTTTATTGGTGATTTCAACTATTCTCATGCTGTTCAGATGCAGACAACTTCTATCAAATGATAATTTGAATCTGGATGTTCAGGATTATCAGGTAAACTAGATATTCGCCCATTCATCAAAATGGATTTAAATAGGATAATATTTCGGGAACGATTGCATCTTGCAGGATGTTGTTCAAATTGCTGGCTGCATTTTTATTTCAACAAATGTTCAAGAGTGATATGATACGTTCACTTTCTCAACTAAACATTCTCTCTTCAACATTGTAACTACGTTGATCACGTGCCTCTCCCGAAGGATCCAATGAGCGAATCAAAATATATGTTGTGACCTTAGCGCGCCTCCCAACATTTGTCACTGTGGGAGCAGCTGAGGTTTTTGCCCATTTAGGTAATTGTATTTATGTGATGTTGTGTTCACTCTCCACATAAGCTGACAATTATTGGCTATGTGGTCTATGGTGTCAGCATCGTCACCATTGTCATTGTCGAATAGCAATCCATACGAAAACAATACACCAAATATCGGATTGTTACATCTGGCGTACACACTTAGTTGAGAGTTGCATTTGCAAATAATAACCTAACTCAAGTTTTTCACGTACTTCTTATGGCTATTATCCTGCGATATGTCAAACGAAGTTCGTCTTTGCTTATTGGTCTTGGATTGGATTTCTTGTCCGCATGATGTTAGTGTGGCTCAATTAGATAGGATCTTCTGCTCCTCACTTCACTACCTGTCACGGATCACAATTGGTTGCAAGCTCAATATAATTGGTGCATTCTTGCAATGATTTTTCGACTTGTACAGAAACGTGAACTATCTCTAACAAAGGACTCCATATTTCCTTAGTATGAGTAAATTGTTAATGCATTGTCGCCATGTTCAATAGCATCCAGCAGTCTTGGTTTGAGTGTATCTAACTGTACTGTTTGTATAAACATATTGTAACGAAAAGGCGTTCAATAAAGCACAATCTTTATTGTCCAACGCGCTAGGTCCCAGACCACACGTGCGCTCGCGATTTTGAATCACAATTCCAGTCCACAACACCCCCCTCCGGTTTCCGCTCACACGTCGTGTGCACTTCTACCCGGTTTAGGTTTGTGATTAACGCCTTCTATCCGGGGGTTTTCCGCTCACTATTCCTCGTCCGTTGATCCGATTTCTTTGAGCGATGGCTTGTCCGGTCGCTCGTGCTGTCCTGCGTCCATCCATTGTGGGCTTTGACCGTACTCCACATCCTTACCGAGATATTCCTGAGAGTGTTGGAATAATCGCGCCTTCAATTTGGTCATCCATTCTACTTCGGCTGTCACGTCTCGCCCGTTGGTCCGATCCGGTCGAGCGATGACTCATCCGGTCGCCCACGCTGTCCTCCATCCACTCGCGGTGGGTTTTTGAACGCACCTCCTCTGTGTTGAGGTATTCCACCGAGAGTTGGAGTGCTCGCACCACCTGCCTGACAGTCCACCACAATATGTATGGTTTATTTGAGCAATACACAGGTGACCTTCATAGTGTTGACTGTTTTTATCCACAACAACCACATCATGCTTGATATAAGTGAACTGAGCTCTATCAAATCAGCTAGACGATGAGTGTCTTATCTTTAATCACGTTTTCTAACAAGAACTTTGTAAACGAACCGAAACTTCATGGTGATACCTCAGTTTAATTGTTCTCGACGTATACACGGAATAGAGATATCAACCCATCTTCGCAGGTAGCATTACAGCTCTCGAATGAGCAATCATATGATTTTAGTAAGACAAATCTCCGAAGGATTTACAATCAGATCATTATGATGTGATGCATGTAATTCAACTTAATTCATCTGTCCTCATGTTAATCCACACGCGGTATCATTTTCCCTTTGTTGTACTAATGTGAATTGCGAGTTTAATAAAATCACGATTGCATTACCTTTTCTGGTTAGATAGGCCTGTCGACAGTCATCTCGGTTCCCGTTCGTAAGGGAGTGCTTGATACTGTGAAGTTTACATGCCTTAGTCACATAGCTCGAAGTTAATTAAATCTCAGACTAGCCTAACACCTTTTCCATACTTGTGTTGATACTGTTAGGGCGCCCACCCTGTTACGGTCCCAGGTCGCCTGCGCAGTGAGAAAGAAAAAACGATTGACTTTGTCCTAGTTAGCGGACCAGCTCAGAGCGGCCGAGTGGTGACATCGGCTAGTTTTTACCTGTCCGACTTTTTATTCCGCTATGCCCGTCAGTGACCTTAACTATTTTTTCCCGTCAACTATCCTTCTCTGTTTGGCCACTGGGCATCATATAAGTACTTTTGTATCTGTCGTCTTGGTTGTACATGTATTTGGGGCGGAACAAAGCTCTATATTTGGAAGCATCTTTTTGACTTGCCTTGGGAGCGAATACGGGACAGTCGCTGTACTTTTCGGGACCGAGGTTTTCGTGTTAACTATTATCGTGAGGAGAATCCAAATTTTGCCAAGTGAATTACAAAGCTAGGACAAAACCAGCGTACCGATTAGAAGAGTTTACTACAGAGACATATTCCTGTACCAACAATTTTAAACAGTCCAGTATGTGAAATAATGGTGTTTCGAAATTGAAAATATTACCTAGGTGGTATGACATTGTTGTTCATAATGTTTACTTGAAGACACATCTGTTCTCCAATTGTTTCCCAATGCCATTCTCATGGGGAACCAGTTTACTAAGCATATGTGTTACCACACAAGACGGGGTAACAGTTTGCATTCGAGTCAGAATACACCTTGTTTCCCTTGTTCACAGGTGTAGGCGTGTATCATGTGAACTAATATAATGTTCATAGTGGGTCAATGGGGGAACCGTGTATAACTTGGGTGGCACTAAACAGTATTGTAATCATGAGTTCTTGTGCGGTTAGTTGTGAATTTGCGTGGCCAACTGTATGTGGTAAACTGCTGCTTAGTCTTTCTCGCTGGATGTCCCATACCCGACAAACATTCAGTCTCTACAGCAGTTGCTATTTATCCAATCTCTTCTTCTGATCGTTTTGATGAAGAATAACTGACTGAATGAATGGAAAATTGAATGTTGTTGAATGGGTAAAAAAGAGAATTAAATTTTCAAGTTCGGTTCGGTTGATTCTCGTGGTAAAATTCCTCGATATTGTCAAATTCTTCTGTATGTTTCTTCCCAACTGTTTGTGTAGCTCAACTGATTTGGGGTATTCCATGGGAGTATATAACACGTTTCGTTGTTAATGAGAACATGTTATGCCATTTATTCTCGCCCGGTGGAATGTCGATCACCATGTGGTTATTAATTCAGTGATAAATAGCATATAAACCCATTGGGAAATGTACACCTGAGTAGTTCACAAATGACGTTGCAGTCAATGCATTGCACACTTTCAAATGGAGTGTTATACTTCGCTGAGGAGCCGACTTCACAGCTAAGCCAGTGAGCACTCGCCACGGTTGGGTGTTCTGTTCCTGTCAATTATACGGGCACAATGAAAACTGGAATCTTTCACTACTAGATATCTTTCCCGTCAAAATGATTTCTCAATGATAACTTTCATTGCCATCGAAAATCGTTGCTTACCATCTTATAATTTTGGATTGTTAATCTGCCAGCCGTTGTGTTAATAAGCAGTCGGGGATGCAAGTTTCTAATCATGATGGAAGTATCTTAGAGAAACAGTTAGGCTATACATGAATTGGCTCTTTGTCAGCTAATAGAGAAAAATATATTTAATCTTCGCACTTTATCGTTCGTTTACTGTTGGCATAGTATTGGGTCCGAAAGCCGTTACTATTTCAGGTTTCATGATATTGCATTGCACTGAGGGAGGAAGTCATCAACATGTTGAGTGGCTTATACCAACGTAATCTTCCCTGCACTTTGCCAATTTAGTTGCAATTGTCACAAGTACGTCGTTAGTGAAAGAGTTTATATAACGGTGTCCCCGTTTCACTCTCTTAGTCCAAGTGCTAAACACTTCATCAAAGACAGTAACTAAGTACACAGGTTTTTTTAGTGTACCGTAACATTTGTTTCCACAGTAAAAGTAGAATTATCGTAACGGTCAATGACTTAACTTTGCGTTGGCATGAAGTCAACCTGGGTTATCAAACACATGACAGAATGTGAAGCTTTATAAGTAAAGTTGCATATAACGATCGTTTTGCGTTAGTGAGTCCAAGTATATTTTACTTACATGACGATTGCTCCACATTCCTGCAGAAAATCGAATTTATGCTTAAATCAATCATCTGGTAATAACGTTTTGAAACTGTCTATCATCTATGATCGTTCCGAACTCAACTGAACTGTAAACTAACGTTGTATCTCCCTGAGCAGCCTCTACTGTCAGAAACATGTTAATTAAACACAGAAGCAGGGTGTCTGTTGTTATTATTGTAGATTCAAAGATATTCTATCTAGAGCGCCCGTTTGGTAACTTTAACGCGCTAGGATAGCAATTAATGTGAACAATGATATAATATACCACCTCAAAGAAGACACAATGTCCAAATCACCATAGACATAGTACTGTGTCAAATTGAAGTTTGTTGTATCTCCTAGTCCGCAAAGTCACGTAAGAATTGGTTCCTCTTAATCCACTACTATGAAAGAAATACAGAGATTCACACGCTTGTCGTGAAATGTTTTGTTATGCAAGCTAGGTTCGGACAGAGAAGTTCCGGACATGATTAATCCAGTAGATTAGTCCCAATTCATCAGTTGGAAACCTCCAGATGATTGCGTTATTCAGACAATAAATGTGATAGTTGTCCTCATTATTTGTAATTGTTCCACTAGTGCTTACATTGTACATCCATTGTACGAACAAAGATGGCCCTATGTATCCGTTTAAGAAGATTTTTGTTGAAATGTAATTTTGGAACATAAACTGTATTCTGTTGCATGCGTGTTAAGAACGTGTCTCAAATATGCGCTACCAAATACACAAAACCAGACGATGTATATACTTATTTAAAATGTTCTAATCACTAACTAGAAATGAATTAACCCGAATGCTCTCGAGTTATTCACCTATCGAATACATTTTTATATATATTAAATTTATCACACACACACATCTCGAATACGCTGAGCTGTAGCTTTGGAAAATATTAGGTGTTGAGTGAATCAGATGATATAACATCGTCATATTATTGCAGGATTCTTTAAAACGAATGCGACATTGCGTCAATCAGTCCAATCGGTTTTGACAGAATTAAAAATAAATTTGCATCAAGTCGGTGAAATGCAACAACAGCCATGTTCTCAATCGAAATAACTCTGAGACGAACGACACTTTCGTTCTGCAACTAATTTTAATATAGAACATTTGTTACTAATGCGAGTATCGTTGTAGGCGTTTGTATGCAATTCGCAATTACTTGTTTATGTAATGTGTTTCATTTTTGTATTGCATTCATTTTATTTCAAGACGGACTTCAGCAAACGGGGTTGTAGATTCCTTTCTCCGAAAATCATACTTGTGATAACTCTTCTTAGTGTGTCTGTTGTATTCCGAAATACACATGAAGAATTTATGGAACGGACTGCCAAACATTCAACAAAATAATACACTTACAATTTAAGAAATTTTGTCACATTATGTCGTATGATTCTTCAGCTGAAACTAAATTTGCTTGTGTTGATATTTTACAGTTTGTGTTAAAACACAACTCATGACTGTGATGTTCAAATCAGCAATGCAAAAATCCGTGGAACTATTTTATCAGACGTGAAATTAGTCCTGCCATAAGTGCAATAATGGACCTGAAATGCTAGGATTCTTAAATTTGACTTGCGTATAAACTTGTAACATTACCACTTTTGGAAATAACACACAAAGAAATGTTCACATCAAAACTCATAGATCTCAAAAACTGCATGCGAAACCTGATTGAGACAAAAGTTTGCATGGAACTGAATACACCCATGAGCTTTTGACGTCGCCTAGTCCAGAATGAACGACCATTGCTCACAGGAACTTTCATACTTTCCCAAGAATTTGTCGGCATTACTTCTGGTCTAGATTGAACCAAATGAAAATCCATAAAGATATATATTCATACAAAATAGAATTCCACCAAGAATTCCCTTAACTGTTTCACTATTTACCACAATTGGGAAATTTTGGTACTAACTTGGTTACCATAAGATATAGTTAACTGACGGCATCGTTGTCTTGGCAACCCGTTAGCAACGCTACTATGGGCCATCAAACAGGAGCCATTCAGAAGAATTGCATCTGGTTCATTTGGGCTGTTACACATAATAGAGAGTGGTGATTTAATCGGACAAAAAAATAATTCGTAAATTATTACTTAATTTGTTAACAAACAATTAGCTGTTTCGCACTTCATCAGTTCATCAGGTTTACGTAATTTCTACAATCAATGAGATTCCTCAAAGAGAGTGTTCTGGAAACTTGTCCAACTTGTTGGAGAGTAAAGTCGTATTACTAGTGAAGTAAGAAGAGATGGCAGTTTTATTACCGACAGTAAGCACAGCAGCTAACCCCACTTGTGGCTAATAATCCAGCTGGGGAGACTGAGCCAACATATTTCATTGTGCTATAAGGCAATCATGCCATAGGTGAGTGGTGGTGATGTGATAACTAATATGTTGTAGTCAACATTTGTTTGAGCACCACTCGAAGCAAGCTAAGGGAATAACATCCAGGGTATTTTAGTCGTTCGCAGTTCTCCTTCGTCATTCTCCTGGTCTATCGGGATAGTTTCTGATCTCAACAGACATAAATCAGCGGATGTGTTTGTTCCGTCATTAATTCGGGGAAAAATGTTATTTTCATTAATTGATTTATAGTGAAGGTATTGAAGCATGTCTGCCGGGACGGACGATTTACGTCAGATCTGAGACCTTGGAGTGACGCTAAGTATCCTCAGTAGTCTGTCATGCTCCGGTTGAATAATACTATTACAGTCTTCTGATGCGGGCACATTGGGCATAATGATGCTTTTCTATGTCTGTGTGTTCCCTAACTCCTTGTTCCTCGGGTGATAGATACAGTCCTATATATCTGTCTCCTTCAAGATGTGTAATGATTGAATAACTACATCTATTGGGGTTGATTTTTGTTACGATGTCATTAGCTTTTCGGTGTCAGTTACGGTGTGATAAAAACCCTTCAACAGATGGGATAAGTGAATGTACTTCAGCTAAGCGTAGCAATATTTGAAGTCATTTTTGTGAGATACTTGGACACTTCAACTGTTTAAAGGCTGTTCAAATATTCTTTTCTAACATGTTCCCCCCAATTTATCACTGACACATGGTTACTTCTTGGCAGACCTAACACAAATACATATGTTATTATTGTTGTTTCAACCCAGTAGTGTATGCAAGCATATTTACGTTACTTACAACATATTGTCCGTGAATGTGAATTGAATGTGCTTATTTCAGTTTCCTTTCTTTCAGTTTGACAAAGTGAATCTCGGAGAGAGTACGACAAGGGAAAATATGCCGATCGTCACTGACAATACGGCGGATACTATGTTTTTTGGAGTGACAAGCTCTGCTAAACACTCTGATTCTATTCTGAGACCACAGATCAGACACACTTTTTAAACTCCAAGTTGAAAAGTAAGAACAGACCACAGGCTCAGTGTATTTTAGCTTAATGAACGAGACAGGTAAGAATCTTACAGCCTGGAAGGACTTATTTCTCACAGACTGCGTGCAGTCTGAAGGTGTGAATGACCAGTCTGTCGCTTTACTGTAGTGATCGGTTTACCAAATGTACATCACGACCAGTTGACGACTGAACACAGAATCTTTCAGTCGACTACAAGGAAACCAATGGAAATGACTAGTATCACAACAAAATATGCATGTTATTGGGGATGTAATTTTGTTCACTTGATTGGTATGACAAGAATGGTTAATTTCAAATTGAACATCACTCACAATTGGTCACAGCTGTCGCATTCCCATAGACTTTCCAGTCGGCCCCTTTCGAAAACAAGCACTAGACTCGAGTTTCGCTCTCATTAGAGCCCGTCAGTAGTGCATATCATCGCCACTGTCGGGACTTGAACCACGGACACGCTGTTCATGAGCAGGCAATCGTGTTAACCACTGTGCCATTGACCTCACGTTAGGCACGACCGAATTATCATATGTGAACACTCGACCACTTTCGCTTGTGAGTAATGAGCAGGTTGCCCGATCGCCTCGAGAGTAGACACAGTTACTGTCTGTTAACTCCAGTCGATAACCTCGCGATTAGGACTTCCTAGACAGGTCGAAATCTCCGATCTCATTAAACCTGCTAGGCGATATTTTAGATTACTGATGAGAATGGTTGAGTCCAAAACAAACAACAGTTTTCTACGGACTACATCGGTAGATGAATAACGGTTTTGGGTCGGATGCAGTGTTTATGGCTTTTGGCGAACGGGTGATGACCACTGAAAGGTGTGACGCTTAAGACTGTCGTGCGAACTATTATGTCTACAGAATTTGAGATGATGTTTCAAATGCTCTACGAGCTAGTTATCGGGAACCGCATCCGACGTGTAGACGTTTGGTCAAGTATTTCAGTTAGGTACTACTCGTTGCCGTAACTAGCGAAGCAACTAAATGCCCAACTAGAAACCGGTGAGCAAAATGATACAATTAATCGATCGGCTCCACACACCAACAAACGTGATGTAGCACACAAATATTTGTTCGATTATTCAGCGAACAAAGACTGAATATTAACGGTCTTGAAAGACAACCATGTCAGATGATCACGTGGACGAACGTTGAGTCACGTTGCCACTTCAATATACCTATTCAACCGCATGTTGACTGCAAACAAACTAAATCAGATGACTCAGACTCTCATAAGCAACATGCCGACCATGTTGACTATTATTTACCTGTTTGTGCGCACACGCTACCGCCGACTGGTATCATTCTAATGTGCTGTTCACGATGCTACACGGGATTCAAGTGGACATTTCGATATAATCGATGACTTGGGTCGCTAGATCATGTGTTTATCTTAGGTTCACCAGTTACTGGGAGTGTATATAATCTGTAATTGAATGAATTTTAAACGCAAAGCAGTTTTTCAAAACCAGCGTTCTCCGCTTTATTGACTGGGGGCATACTACAACCATCAATATATGCTCCCTTACTTCTCTTCAATATATTGATCTAATGTCACAATAGTTCACGTTATTAGAGAGTACGTTGAACACAAATGCTTCTTCTTAACGAGCTGCCTACATCGGATGCATTGTACTGTGAAGTATAAACGAGAAGCTTTCGCAATACGACACCTTGTTTTTGGAAGAAATCAGCTACCAGTTTTCATTTACATTGGATTTAACTTCAACTTCGCCATTCCGATTGACATACATTTCATCTATCATCTATCATATCGGCCTTCACAAATGAGGACTCTGTGTGTGATAAGCAAAATAACTTTGCGTCTTTATTACTTCTTACTATCCCATTTTGATACAACGAGAGGACTGTTGTATTTCAAGTCCAATTTTAACGGCGTCAATCACGGAGTGAGGTGAGATCAACAGTTTGTACTGTGTAGTATCAAAGGTTAGTTTGCACGCATCGTCCTGCTCGAATACTCATCAACTGTATTTTGGTAGTCACGTATCAAGTCGTAGAATATAGGGAGTAAAACATTGCTGATAGTTCAAACTTTATTGAGTTTATCGGCCACATAATAGATGCAAGCAGATTACACACGACCGCGCGGGTTTTCACAACTAGCCTGCGGACGGGGGCCAAATACATGCGTTTGGGCATGTTGCTCTTGTCACTGGTTCAAATCCTGTCAAAGTACAAGTTTTTTACAATTGCGACCCTTCTAAATTATCAAGTTTTCTAAATTAATAAAGAGCAAGCTTGACTTTAGCGCTTAACCGGCACAACTTCCACGTAAAGCGAAAAGAATCCAACACATTCTGCTTGACACCTGGCTCAGTACAGACTAAGGAGGGAAAGTGGCTAGTAGAGTGTTTACAAGTTTGACTGTCATGAGATGTAACGTTTTCGAATGTGCTCAATTAAAATGTGACTGTCAAGTCCGCATTCAATAGGGCTTCTTCGAATCAAATATAACAAAATGAGCTTCATAATTACTACCTAGCAGGGATTGTATAGATCCTACATAGCATAGTATGACACAAAACGTTTCATACCGGTGATTATCCCGATAGAAACATAGCTCATAATATGCAACGATAAAAGCCAACGAAAAGCCACCGTTTGGCCAGTAAATGGTGTTAGTGAACCTCTCGTACATAGAATCTAAAGTATACCCCTACCCAGAATGTTCTACATAGCTCTGACTATGACTTTCCACGTTGCGAAACTAAGACTGCCGTTCACCTTCCAACCAAACTAAGGTCTTCAGCTCAAACACTCAATGCTTTCAATGTTAGTTTATTATGTCTTCACTCATTTCTACGTTTCTACGGAGAATTTCACACCAGTTGCACAAAAAAGTGCTTAATGGAGAAAATACGCGAACAGAATCCCACTGGAGTGATGATCAGACTACAACATATATTCTCTCATGCAATTTTGGTGCACTTGATCGAATCACATCACAGGATGAGCGTGAATATCATATTAAGGCCAAGATACTGCGTCATAAACATGTCTTCTGGCAAATGTGGTATCTATCAGAATTATACAGCGAAACAACAAACTGTATGCGCAGGAGTTTGTTGCTTAAGCACCGCAAGTATCATGGCTTGTCGGAGTTGAAAGATATGAGACAGCACCATAGTAAATATGTCGGTAATTTCAGAAAGACATTCAATTACTAAGCAATCTCAGCTCAACAACTATTGTTAGATTTATGGTGTTATAATTGGCCCAAGAGTAACGCAACGGAAATGAGCTTCTTCGCTACATTTTGAACTCTGATTAGAGACTAGTCATCTAGCACGGCTTCAAAAAGCAGCAAGATCCAAAGGTGTTTTATTAAACGGGTGTTACTTTGTTATCGATAATGTAGAAAAATGGTCGTAATTCGAAAAGCGCGCACGACGTCAATCAACCAACAAACTGATCCATAACTCTAACAGCGACTTGTTTCTGATGGTGTACACACTCATGTGTTTTCATAAATATACTATGCGACAACACAACTATTTCTGTACCTTCCGCTCATTGTTGGCATGAAATATCTTACAGATTTGGTTAAACACTACCATAACGAACTCCACGTACCTGAGTTATTAATCACATCTGAGAAACACTCATCATGTTTACATGCCAAAAGAAAAGTGGAGAAAGTAGAATTGAAGGATGGGTTGTGTTGAAGCAATGAGTGTAAGCTCTGACATACCATTCAGGTTACAAGCACTGGTTCAAATATTGCTGTCTAAGTATTGTGGTAACTAACCAGGATATCGGATGCACACATTCAGCTAATCAGTGATTATTGATGATGAACATGTAACAAGAAGCTGTACTGGAACCGTACATTTTGTATTGGGACACTGTTTCAAAATGAGAGATCTTATTTCTTTCGAGGTAACCTTCGGGATGTAGAACGAATGTAGTGAGATTTATGTTGTTCTAAAAATTTTCTTCGGTACAAGTTCGTCGTCCATCATTGCGATTTCATGTTGAAGAAGTTATGGGGAAAATGTCGATTCAGCAAACTATATCAGTTTTCATTTAAAAGTGCCCATCCCCATTGGTTGTTCACAAGGTGAAGTTGATACTTCTGTTCGTAGATAGCACTTCAAAACTATAACGCCTGAATCTCTTAATTATTCTCACTCTCGAAATGACTTGTCGAGTGATCAACCTGCGCGCCACTTACGTTCTCATTGACATGCCTTTGCACAGTTGGATGTATTGACTTCAGCCACCTAATGTCGGACAAGAGTAATGCTAGGACAAGTAAAACACTACTTACGAAGTATTTTGGCTAACTCTTTGCGTACAACAATGTGGTCGTGCTTGCTACAAAGTCAGTGGAATAGCATTCAGACCATTGGCTTCAAAATCTTGCCTCAAACGTCAAAACTGTGCCAGTAACCTCGCACTAGACATTGCTGAAAAACACTATTACATATGAAGCAAGTAACTGAATATCAGTTTCAGCCAAGCGGTCGAAGAGTCATACGAAGTTACAGGCATCGTTTATTCATTCAGCCTAGATAATCCTGATGGCTGTAACCTTAGAGAACATTGACGCACACACATTCGCACATCATGCCGGTTTACAGGAACCACAACACGTCGCACAACATCCATTTAACCACGGCAATGTCATACGACAGCTTCTGAACAATTCTAAGCCGATCACAACTGACGGATCGCATATGCGGTTGCTTGTGAGCACCCGATTTGAACATGATTGGCTTTCCCTATCTTTTACTACTGTCACTAGACTAGTTCAAATAGGCTAGGGCATACAGTAAATGATTTGACAATCTTGGCGGAGCTCACAAGTTAATGCGGTTAAGCTTATAGATATGATTATGCGGTTGTGTCCGGTGCATGTTGAGAAAAACTGTTGTCACATGATAAATTTACCCGAACTTTGAACCCACATCTGGACAAATTTTTCAACGGTCTCATCAAAGTGAACTCGTTCGAATATTTTAGAAAATCCCATTTATATTATAAACTCAAACTAGGAAAATAAATACACACTTTACCTCTGTATAATCATTTGCCAAGCACACAAATTTTCGTAAACTTAATATGAGGAAAAAACAAATATCTTCATCATTAGCGAAATAAATACCTTCGGAATAGATCTACACGTGTGAGTCAAACAACAATGAGGCAAGTACAGTTTGTAACTGCATTTGGTTTTCGCAACCAGACTACGGCGTAACAATTCTAAGTTTTATTCCATCATGTCTCAGTTATGTTCAAACTATTCAGTGTATTGCACATCCTTCCCCTCACCTATAATGAGTTTAAAGTGTAAATTTACCCGTGGATCGCATAAATTTTAGGTCTCAGTTTTGCCAAGCTTGTTCTGATAACATAAACGAAATGACCTTTTGACACATTCGGGCAAATCATATTTCGATGAGTAGTTAGGGCATTATTTTTTCTAATTACAAGAAACTGATGAACTTACTCCGACATATTCGTAGATAAAAAGCAACTTCCCTTTCAGCGACAACCGAAACTTCACCCTCACTATATAACGTGCACCATGTTGTCTGAAATCAAGAACATAACGTTTGTGATTATTCAACGAATGTAAACGTGAACTTGAATAATAAGTGACGTCGTGAAGTACTCACTTTTGAGTTGTAAGTAACTGCAATGCAAGAAGTGTGTTTAATGCACAGACCTTTACATTTGTTCAGAGAGTTTTTACGTAGCGAATGTATGTTTACAAACATTGCAGGATCAGTTGTTTTTTCCCATTCTTGTTGGCCTTTGCCACATGGGGGTAATTGGTTAGAATTCGACGAACGTGGCAGAATAAAGAATAAATAACATAAAACTATATTTCTTATCATTCTCGACTAAAATTTCGTTCGATACAAGAAAATATTTTAAGTGCTAAGACGTGTTTGACAATTTTATAGATGAGAAAAACAAGTTTCGATTGGTTCAAGCATTACAATAAAATAATTTGGGAAATGGTCCAATCATTGATCTCAATCCTCAAAAGAAACTTGTGGGGCGATATGCAGTTGTAAACACTTCGCTAAGTTGCATACACAAAGATAAATATTATCTAAGGGCAGAACAGTAATGTGGTAAACGTACACTGAATATGACTGTAAACTGATCACAACATTTTCGTTTCAATTAACTTTAAAAACCGATCCTGTTGCAAAGGGAGTTGCTGAGCTCCAGTTCATCTCTTGTTAGAGCTGGTTGGTGAAGTATATCGCAGCCATTCTTACATAAAGCATTCTCGTCAACAATCACGTCAATGGCTCCAAATTGACCAAAACGCATCTGTCGTATAAAGTGACTCAAGTTGTTTTACGTAATGTACAAGCTTCAAAAATTCTCCTAGGGGGGGGGGACGACACAGTTGACAACACCGCGGCATTGACCCGTTACTTGGAGAATATACGAATCATTAAACCAGTTGAGCGATATTGTTATCTTAAATTGACCAACTAAAAATGTCTATCTGAACAGGAAAGCTGCAATTAGATACAAATGATGTCCAATTTATCTCAACTGAAATCACCTACTGCTCATTAGTAATCTTTACAGTTCCTTCTGATTTGTGAATTGGCATTCTCTTCAAAAGATATGCGATATTTTGATTAGACAGAGAAGTAGATCACCTTAGCACCTATCATTCGTAATCGCCATTTGCAATACGGAACGTACATAATTGAACTCTCCGGTATATGTTTGGTGATCATTTTAATTAAATTGCCAACAACATACTTCAGAATACGGTTTACTTGCAATGGCTGTGTTTGTTGAGACGGCTGATAAAAATCCTCACCTAAACATTGTCTGTTTAAAACGCCAAAACATTGTGCCCATAAATGCGTCGTTATCCGAAAACTGTCATTTCAATTGTGGAAACGTAGTCAGAGTGCACTAGCTGGGAGAAAGTGCGCGTGCTGAGCCTCGATCAATCAAATCTCAGATATTTACAAAACACACAAATATATCTAAAAATATGGTGAAAGCGATGAGCTTGAAGATATTTGTTTGTAAGAGTCAATTACTCGTTGTTTATATACCAATATACCTTGTCGGTTAGACTACGTACTAATGATGTCAGCTTACCCTCAAATACATTTGCAGATGCCGCGGTCAACTGGCGTAAGTTGCGCGGTTGATAAACTATATAATTTCCTAAGGAAGTGAAGCTAGACAACGAAGGCCTAGCCAGTGTAGCTGATGTGTCTCTTCGCGACTAGTGTTTTGCCATTAACAATGTATACAACTGGAGAAGGTGAGACGGAAGGCCGTGATTTGAGTGTTATAGTAGTTTAACCGCGTTGACTGTGTGACAGGTGCATTCAGGCTGACGAGAAGAAGCGAAAGCGGTATAAATGTTATCCTGCTGAAGCAGCTTCACTTCCATTTGTAGCTCGATCAATTGTTTTCAGGATGTGGACATCATGATGTTGAACTTTTGCTTTTAGACCTGACTGGCGGCACTCCTTTATTTTCCTTTGCCCTCCAATCAGTACTGAACCATTTACGTATCGTTTTATGGCAGTCAGGTGTCGGTATGAAGCACTTATGTAACACTGTTGATGATGATGTTATCAAGCAGTGATTGTTGACAAAGTAGCAACCGTCAGTACAAAGTAGAAAATATGTTCAGTCAGTTTTGTTGATGTATTAGGAATATGAAGTCTGTGTTTGAATAGAAGATGTTCTGAGCGAGGAATAACGAGAAAAGAATAAAATTGGGTTCGCGTAAATCAGTGTTTGTAACAAGCTCTGATAGAAAGTAAATTATGGTTTTCAACACAATTTAGTAGAAAGTTCGATAAGTCAACCAGTGTGCAAAATTGCGGGAATAAGTGAAGTCTGACACAATATTAGTTTGAGCTGGTTTGTGTCGGTTGATTGCGACTGCTTTGGCAAACCGTAAGAATCATGGGTTAGAATGACCTAACAGGACTGAATGCACAAGATGGCTCTACAACTTGACCAGTGGTCAGGACATGTCTAGCGACTGAGGAAGCTGGCTGTTTAAGCGTTTCAACAACATTGCCGTTCTCCGATAACACGGACTTCTGCATCCATTTAGATAGGTGTTGCTCCATTCTGGAGCCCAAGCATCTCTCGGTTCTGCCTATGTAACTTTCTCCGCAATCTTATACAAATTGGGAAATACATTGTGGAGTGGCACCGATAGGCTGATCTTCTTTGACTGAAGGCACCGGTAACTTCTAAGTCCAAGCGACTACACGAAGTTCATCTGCAATTAAAGTTCGTTCAATCGAATTCCACAACCGTTGTGTTGTTTGATGCATGATATAATCAACCTTCTTTCCTCTACAGTGACCACCGCTTCGGATGGTACTTTTTGTCTATTATACCCATCTAAAAACCCTCAGGTGTAACTATTTTACTTTTGGACAGAAGTAATCTTCCGCAAGACTGTCATGCTTACAGACTCGCTTTGTCCGTGTAAAAAGCGTATTTGCTAACGTTCGTTTAAGTAGGACCTGTGTAAAATTGCTGGAGTTTAAGTATTGACCGGACCACGTGTATTTGCTATAGACGGTTCGTTTAGTCAAGCCATCTTCTCTACGACTTATGAGTATATCTGGAAATGGCGATTGCCAGATTTTTATTCAAAACAAAGCGTGGACAAACAGGTAGCTTTACAGGAACTTTTCACTGCGATGTCACGTACGCTATGAGAATCTAAGTGAAATATGAAATCCACAGAAATGAAGTCTAGTAAACGTGTGTACAAACTAATGGGGATATAGAAAAACAAGTGTATTTCAAAACCAAATGCATAATTTGTATGGACTGAAAGTGCTTCATCTGTCAGATGTAAAGGCTCCCTCTAACTTTTGTGAACACTATATCAAGTTAAGATAACCAAGTCGTAATGTTACTAAAGTCAACTTCAATCTGCTCAACAGCATGAAATGTGGATGAATGTCCGACGCTTACAATAGTGAATGAGAAACCCGTGGGCGATCTTCTTGTGGAGTAACTTTGTGGGTAACTTGTGGGTAACTTTTGGAGCGTTAGGAAGTAGACATTTAAATGTGAACAGTTTATAATTTCTGACAAAATGTCTGTCAGTTACGTTATAGAAAATCGAGCAAAAACTACACCTTGCTTCGTCTACTGGATCATAAAATATGATGGCGAATCACTGTTGATGTTAAATTAAATAATTACAAGAATTGGGAAACAACTGCACTTCGAGGAACATCATGGTCAATGGTCAGTGGTGATAAGACTTAACCACGAAGTTGTGCATAGTGAACAAGTCTTTGGAAACAGTTTCTTAAGACAAGATGGCTAATATCAGGGCACTACATTAACCGGAAGTTTGAAACAGTCTGTGCTCCTATTAATACTGTAAAATGTTCCGCCAAACACTGAGAAGCACACGAAAACCTATAGTCATTCTTCAAGTTGAAGAGAAAATGAAAAGGAAGTAGAAAAACATTTGCATGAAAAACGTAACTTGAGGAGAGACAGACAAATTGACTGTAGTATGCGGTGTTCCATTGAACTTTTCTGCTAGCCATAAGTGATTTCCTTCAACCGTTAGTACATCTATTTAGGCAACATTCCCTTGTTTTATTCAATACATTGATACAAAGCGTCCCATCATCCCAGTAGTGGATATGTTTGTGAAGCTGAAACACTGACTGAAAAACTCACTCAGGTATAAAGCTTAAAACTATCTACATTAAGTAAGAAAGATTGATAATATACAGTCAGGTGTGTTTGGTTTGCATGGTTTTACCACAGTGTGATTTATGAACACTTGAGTTTTAGGAAAATTAGATGCATCAATAAAGCAATACAACTCGCTTCCTCAGTTAGTGCTCCCAAATATACCATGAAATACTGAGAAACAAATGAACAACTGTAGTCATTCCTTTAATCTAGGGGAAAATGAAACGACGGAGCAAAAACAAGCCAATTGGAGCATGTGGTATTTGACCAAACCTCCCTCCTGGCTAAAAATGATTTCCATTTCGTCTAAACATAATTCACTAATTCTATCCGATGAATTAATATGGAGCGTTCAATCCTACCTGTAGTCTGTAATCTTGTGACGTTTGAACCACTGACTGCAAAACTCATTCAGGCGTCAACATTAAATCGATGCACATTCCGTAGGAAGAACTAATAATATGCAGACAGGTGTGTTTAATTTTCATGGTTTTACCGCAGTTTGCTTTATAAACACCTGAGCTTTGGGTGCAGTAGGTGTATCAGTAGAGAAACAAGAAAACAAGGTGACAACAAATTATTCGTTGCCTTGTCGAGACTGTAGTTGTAGCCATCAACTAAAGCAGCAGGGCATACTTGTTGACAGCTGTTTAGGCTGATGACAGATCCACTGTACTACGTTTAAGGTTATTTTGACAAGTCAGTAGTGCATCGAAATCATTTGCGCAGCCTACTTGGAAAGTTTCATAGATGAACTTGATAACGAAATAACTTTCGTAAAAAGCTCTGAACATGGTGACAAGTAACCCTCACATCGGCCTCGACTTCCTGTCGATTGAAACGCACTTGAGAAACAGGTTAAGTTCATTTGATACAAACAATCTTAGGTCCCGATCACAAATAATTGCACCTAGTTACTCCAGAAATATGTATACTAGATATGCAGAAGGACAGAGGTCCATAAATACATAGCTGTAGGTGGGTTTAGATCTGTCTTCCATAGTCTAATGGTTTATAGCGCTTAAGCCATACTGCAACTTTGCTGTCTCTTTCACCATGCATCAGATTGTAGTAAAGTTGAGTATACTATTGACTGGAAATTAACAAACTGGGGGATTTCATAGTAGAACTAAGTAACAAGCGGAGGCCTATTACAGAATCTTTCAACACAACAGTCAGAATGTGTGCCCCAAGATTTGGTATCAAACAGTGTAAATTGTATGCAGACATTCTTATGATCATTGATCTTTGTCATAATTTCATCCTCCGGTTGGTTCAAAAGCTTGTTATGTTTGAGCCCACTGCCTAACGATCGAATAAGTATGTCAATGCAAGTCGTAAGGGTGCGTGATTTCCCCAGAATTTTATAAAAATGATATGAACAGGTGATTGAATGTTGTTTGCGTGTGAAGATAATGAGAGAAACGGAATCAGATGAACTCTTCTGGAATTATGCAAGTTTTTGTGGGCGAATACATGGTTGACTGTAGGATCCGGGTACAGTCATATTACCAAGTTTTAGTAGTAAAACTCATTTAAATACTTTCCATTTAATATGCATCACCATTGATGACAATTCAACAGTGGTTATTGCTTATTCTCAAGTGCTATATTGTTAACATAGAAAGAACCATACATTGTGGCCAGGATGCCAAGACTGTCATGGAATCATAAAGCTAAGCACACGTAATGACAGTACCATTTTGGGGATGCAACATAACAAAGATATGTTAATTTGTTCAAAAGACACTGAAATATGTCACTTCACAACATTGTTCGACCTGAATATATCTGCATTTTTATCACTAAGGGGATTTAGTGACTTTGTATGATACTTCATTGTTCATTATATTCCAAATATGTGGTATTTGGATGTCATTTTTGTATGTTAGTATTAATCATTCAAAGTTACTTTCATTTTTCTCACAATCCTATAGAAACTGTTTTCAAAGTATCGTTCTTTGTCACCTAACTTTGTGTATTTGATGTCATTACGACGAAATCAGTAAAAGAAAATTGTCTACTCATTCAATTAACAATCAGAGAAGATAAGACAGATCTACTTGTATCCGTTCGTTATTAACACGTTAATATTCCTTAAACAATGGTTTCGAATCTCTACGTTTAGTAATTTAAAGTTTCCCACAATATTACACAATGCTTAGGAAGACCGAACTGATGACTTGATGCACTGAAATAGACTTTGTGAAGCAATTCTTGAAAGCTGAGGCAGTTTTTTTTTATACAACACAGAGAATTGATAGGTTATTGAACCGGACTTGTGTTGATCGAAACAGTAATCCCTTAGTCTTTTCCGTGTGTTCACAGCTAGCATCTATGATTAAATTTATCATGCAGCCATAAATCAGCATAATCTTGTGATCTAGAAATCTTGTTATTTACATAATGTTAACCTCATTCATGCATATACTTGAAGTTTGTCACCACCAGTTACTTCTTTTCCATGAAGATTATCACGTTTTGTGAAAGTTGCATAACAATACGGAGAAAAAATGTTAAACATTATATTCATGTACTGAATGCGATTAGTCGAGAAATTCCCAAAATGCAGGGGTCATATATTTTAGACTAAATCTCAGCAGGTTGTTGCAACCATAAAGTACAAAATATGACAGATTATATAAAAAGCTTAATATCAGTCACAGACCATACTGCTGCACTTCTGGTTGTGGAGGCCAATTTGGAATTAACTACCTACTTATGGACTGAATGAGTTAACTAACAGTCAAAGCAGCTGAAGCCATTGCCTAAACTTCTGTTCACACATGGTTGTGTTATGCAATCGAATGCCGATGACATACCCGGTGGCCAATGTTTGCTAACTGATAAATTTTCGTCGATTCGATGTAATTCTATAAAGGACAGTGAGACGTCAATCTATATAGGTTTGATGAGTTCTGTCTGACATACAATAGCATTGGTTGTTAACTTTCTTTCATCTGTCCCGATCTATCGCGGATGATACTCTCTGATTCTCCTAGACAGTAGCCGAGTACTACGACCAGACTTCCACAAACAGGATAGTAAGAAAGTGTGAAATTGAGCCAATATCAAGCTTTACGTCTGGCCGTTTACATTTTGTTGTTTGATGATCATTATAACAGCCTGACCAAGCTTATTAAATAAGTTTGTTTACCACACATTAATCTTACTACGCACTGAAGGTAACTATGACAGCCATAAAAAATCGCGTTTACATCGCTGCGTAAAATATGGCATTACACTCTCACAGGATCATATCATCATCTCAGAAAGTGTGCTACATTCGGTCAATCATTTCAGATTAGGTGTTCATAAGTATAGAAAGGCAGGCAGTTGAAAATCTTGGATAACAACGTTTTCGAAATAGTGGGGAGATTAGATAGTGGAACTTGACATTTCAATGACACGGAATTCTTTCCAGCGATACTCCACGCGAGACAACCAATACATTTTTTGATAGCACAACTGATTACAAGTGTACTGGATACAACGCGGACAAAACCCATAAGTTTGCAGTGACGACCTTTCATTGAAAGCACTGCTATCGTTGAGACATGTTACTAGTAAATTTGAAAAGTCGAGTCATAAACGTTACACTGTACAATGTACTTCCTGACAGATATAGACGCATATTTAAGAGTGCTTGCAACAAACTGTCAAGTTGTAACAAATCGAAGCCAACCGCAAAACAAATTACAATAAAATTTCAATCGCTTATTGGTGAACTACTGAATATTTGTTAAAGTATGATTTCTATCCAATCACATTCGCAATTTCAGTTCGGTCGGCAGTCGTGAATCGATTAGATCGAATTAGAGACAGCGTCGGTTGGCGCCTCATGAATTTCACGAAAACGGATTTGCAATAATAACTCCTATTTCAATCTGGCATTGTTAAGTCGATGATACAGTACATCCTGATACTTTGTACTGTCGGGATGAGTAAATGTGAACTTACTCAGACAGAGAGAGATAAAATATTGTGCTACCACAACACTCTTCGACAAATCACCTCGAATTGCATGTCCTCAGTTGGAAGAAAATCCAACATTCTAGTAAGCGTCTTAACTAGATGTTATATATCATAACCCAATTGAACTAGTTACAAAAGCATTTACTAACCCACTGACATGTGTCCTCTTACGTGACATTATCTTGAAGTGTCACTGTACCATAATCAGTAGATCACAGTTTTAACCGAATACGTTTCATATCCCACATTGAGTGTAAAATGAAATCTTACCCTCACAATTATGTGACACTATTTATTTGTTAAACCATTGTTTCTAGGCGAAACCTGCCGTGTACATTAGTTGAATTTAGTTGTCAACATGGACGTTGATTAGATCAATTCTGATATGTCTAACCAGTGCTTTATTTGTTTTCAGACATGGAACAAAACCTTGGAACATTTCGCACATATATATTCAAGGCCTACTCATCCCGACTATGCAACTATGCCAGAACTATCGGACTTTTGTGAACAGACAAATATTATGCAAATATCTTACGAAGTTGATCATCATGAACAGTAAAGCATTTGCGATAATATGTTTCAAACCTTTGTACCTGTACCTTGAGTTCGGCAAACATATTTCGTCTATAATTTAAAACGTTAAATGTGGTTAGTTTGATTCATGGGAAAGCTATATTTCCTAATGGACATTTATGCGATGTTTGAACATTCCTGTAAACAGATGACTTCTGTCATTCAAAAATTATTTTCTATTTTGGGCGAAAATATTCTGATGTATATGTGATTGGAACTAGGTGTACTCCGAACATGTTGAATAGTCATGCCATATAGATGAGCAAACTCAGAGCCCAATGAATATTTACACCGAAGCTCAATTATCCAAAACCTCATATTTATGAAGATAGACCATTGTTCGTTACCTCGCGCCATAGTGTACTTTTTTGTTCAGTGACCGCGGAAACACTTCATACGTCTCTTCGTAAAATTTACCCATAACGATTATTAAAAGATTAGGGTTTTCCATGAAGTCAAAAACAGTACATAGTAAATAGTTGATACTGTTTTGCGCTTTATCACTTCATTCATTAGGCGAATATGATTTAAGTTTTACGCGCAAGTTTTATGTGCATGCGTACATTTCATGTGTACATTTTCATGACTAGTGCACAATTCACATATTTGCATTTTACAGAATGTATGAACTGTTGTCAAATGCAACGGAATATTTTGGCAAAGATTCTCCTTTTGGGCTGGCATCACTTTTCCATCGACTGGTAAATCAATGATGATAAACTTCTTATCATCATTTGTGTTTTGTATTTGCATGCAATTCGGTAACATTTTTGAATCACGTTATATTATATATGACGTCTGATCAGTTAACCACGCACCAGTTTAAATATTAATCAATCTCATACAGATACTAATCTAATTGAGGTTTTGATTGTCCATGTATCTGACTTAGTAATATCCCATGTAAATGCTTACTGATCAGGTCAACTCAACTTAACCACAATGGTGGTTTTATTGGCTGAACAAATCTGGTTATGTAATTAATTTACATGATTTCTGATGAACACATCTTCAACATTAGAATACAGTAGAGACCCTGAGGTCTGTATGACTGCTTATTGCTCTGGCACACATAAGTCAAAGTTTTATTTGTTATGATATACGTTTCAATACGTTCGTTACTCATTTTAAGAATGATTGTACTAACTGTGTACTTTTACTTCATTCGTTATCCTCGAAGAGTGCCACGAACAGGGCCACACAGATGGGTTGTGATTACGGATACAACAACAGAACAGCCGTCCCAACCATAATTGTTCAATGTTTTTACGATTATCCGTAAGTCACCGGACTATCATTTGTAATCGGATAGTGTACTCCATGGATTTAATCTAAATGGACTATCATTTTAACTGTCAAAAGCTAAATGTATTTTGCTGAGTAATGTTTGTGATCTTTCCACGTTATCAAGTAAACAATACCCATGCTTAATATCAAAACCCTGCTTGTCCTGTGTTTTCACAATTATAAGGAAGTCGGTTGATTTTGACTGTCAAAATGTGAAAGTCTATTTTTCCGAGTTTGCCTGTTAGTGAATGAACATTACTTAAGCTTAATATCAACTTCCGAATTTAGATACATATGTTGGCTGATCCAATTCGAAAAGACTTACTAGATTCTATTTTTAGGTGTGTTACAGCTGAGCGTCATTTAAAATCCATTACCATGTCGAAATGTACACCTCAAGTCTTGCGATTTTAAGACCGACAACAGGATTTTTTCCAAAGCAGACAATCTCAATCTCATACCCAAACGCATAATCATAAATATATGTGACTAGAGTTCAGTTTGGTTGGTTTGCTTGCTCGGTTTAATCAAGGATATGCTTCATTGATGAGCCGTGGTGGGAGCGGAATTCGAGTTCAATGCCTCTTCTCGGCGTAGTTCAACGAAAATGCCCAGTTGAGTTTGACGGTTGCAGACAGCTAGGTGTGACGACAACCAGAATTCCCCACATTCCTTCACTAATTTGACTACGGCTCAATATATTTAACTGAAGTCAGTTATCCAAACCCAAATGAGAAATATGGATCCTGAAGATAAAGTAAAAACCAGGCAATCACACTCATTATTTGAATAAAGAAGACGTTAGGCTGATAGTACACGATTTATGTCCGGATAAATTTCGCTGCATCTTTACGAGTGTATATTACAGACCATTCATAATTCAGTATGAAGAAGTGAACGAGATAACACAGAAAGTCAATTGTCAGAGTGCATAATCATTGTCACTACCAAGGTAGCGACAACCCTACAAACAGATGTACTGAACACACAACGCGGGTTTGAACTTTCGGATTGCAACAGCTCCAGTATAGTCCAGTGTTCGTCTGTGTGACGTTGAATAGATTACGCGAAATGCCGTTTGCGGGATCGCATTGGTGTTGTGCCATTAGAATGTGACGCGCAATGGATGACGCATGTTCTGTGTTCCCATGCGCAACTGTGATGTCATGTGTTTGCGTGACCTGTTTCTTGATCCACTTTGGGATGTGCCCCATGACCCCGGTTGGCTACTGGCGCTCAGTCATATCTATGTCGGACACTCCACATCTATATTGATATTCATAGATGACGTTGGATTTGGCTGACTCGGGTACCGGTTGTTTCACAAAGGACGTTGGAAACCGGAATGTTCTGAACAGGATTACTGGGAAAACTGCATTGTATGTTCTTGTGATAGAACTAACCAGACGGCGGTGAATAAGTTGGCATACATCATCACTTTTAAAGGGAGACGAAGAAATTCCGGCTATTTGGACATGGTGTCGGGTCTAATTCCTATGTCAGTGGGATGTTTAAATCTTGTAATAATCGGTTTAGGATAACCGTTTAGTTGTAGGGTGGTCTCTAACATGGCTATCTTCTTGTACAGTATCTTCAGTGTAAATACTTCAGGTCCGATCAAACAAAATGCGCACCAAACTTTGTTTATGGGATTGGGGAACACAGCTTTTAAAATGCAGGTATTGACCTGTCCAAGTGCTCTTGCGATGGATGCTTCGTCAAGTCGAGCCATCAGCATTCCTTCTGATACATATATCCAGAAATGGTGGACTGTTTCAATCGCTTTGAAGTAACAACCAATTGATCATGCTGCAACCAGAGAAAGGATCAGGAACGGTTTTGATAGACAGAGTTGACTGCATCCATAGGATGCAACTTATTCTGAATGATTCTCTGAGAATTAAGCACTATTGACGAGTTCTAACGAGAGCGAAACTCCAGTCTAATGCTTCTGTTGTTCGAAAGGGGCCGACTGGAAAGTCTATGGGAATGCGACAACTGCGATCAATTGTGGGTGATGTTCAATCCATATGATTCTCTGAGATTCAAAAAGGAAAAACGACCAGACACTGCGGCAGACGTCGAGCGGAGTATGAACAGAAAACTGGAAGCATTACTGGAAAGTAACTTCATCAATGAAGTGATCTTTAAAACTCTAAATTCAATTGGAACCCAGGCTCCACAGCTATATGAACTCCCGAAACTTCACAAACCTGGAATTCCATTCAGGCCAATTTTGTCTATGTCTAACTTTTCATAACACAAAGTAGCTTAATGGCTCGCAAAACTACTGAAATTCATTAGAGACTGAATTACTCAGTTCTGACTGGAAAATAGTTTCGAACTTGCTGCCTTACTTGAGACAATGAATATCCGAGATAAGTGTTTATGCTCACTTGATGTACAGCCGCTGTTTACAAACGTTCCTCACATATGAGTGCGCACCATCTAGAAGTTGGAATTCTTGATGGCGAATTGGAACACCTACTACTGTTCTGTACTAAAAATGTTAGCTTCGTATTCCGAGACTTAGCCTACAGACAAATTGATGGGGTAGCTATGAGTAGTCCACTTGGCCCCATTTGGGCAGACATTTCCGTAGCAAAACTTGAGCAATAAGTGACAGGACAGTTATCCTCAGTGCAACTGTACAAGCAATACTTGGATGATGTTTTTATCATCGCAGACAATCAACTGCAAGCACAGAGCTTAATTGACCGGATGAATTCTTCACTCCGAAACATGCATTTCAGTATGGAAGGCAAGAATCAAAACAGTATACCATTTCTGGGTATCGGCATGAGTCAGTCGCGTCAATTGCAAGAGCGTTTGGACAGGTCAATACAAAAAATTCTGAAAGCTTCGTTCCCTGAGGTTGTCCAACAAGCCGAACATTATTTATACGCACTTTTGATAGAGATTATGGATAGAGTTGTGTTCCCAGGACTATTTCGAGGATGTTGTATTTAACACGTTAGTTCGAAAAACGTGAGAACTGGATACATATTCTGGTTAAGGCAAGTATTGCAGTATTTTGTCGAGAACGTCACTTTCGTTCAAGTTTATGCAAAACTAACTTTGGCGCGAGGGTCACTGTTTGAAACTTCGACAAGTCAAATTCAGGTAAGGATAATCCCGACCTTTCAAAAACTTGTGAATTACAGCTTCATCAGTGTCCTATCCCCAGTGTTAAGACGGATAACCGCTTTTCCAAGTAGAGGAAATCTTTTGGAAATCAAACAATCAAGCTTTATTGAAGAGGAATCTTTTATAGTGACAACTTTATTGAGAATATTCTATCAGGGAAGTGAAACCTCATTCTCACTTGGACGAAAACGTAGTTTTTAATGCATATTGATGCTCAGTCCCAAACTTACATTCCAGGACCAGCTTCGTTCTTGTATGGACTCAGCAGCTAGAAGTAGTACGAGTTAGCGCTCATCGGCCCAAACACCAGTTCTAGGAGGAGTTTGTTTGTATATGAGTTGTAACTTATGTTCTACTTCGTTTTTGTGGCCATCCACCTTGAATGGCCAGTTTACGCTGGCAACAGTGGCATGGATTTAAAACGCTACTTGTAATGATTCTTAATGCTTACGTTCAAACGGACAATCCACGAACGATTGGCTCCATGCGAACTCATCCGGTAGAGGAAATCAGGCGGTGAAGTAGGTAGTACATACAAATTTCCACTTAAAAGAATTAACATGGGACAGGTGGCCGTGTGACTAAGAGCATTGACTCGCAACACGAAAGGTAGCTGTTTTGATCTTTCATTCACTGACATCATTTCGAGTCCATGAGGCTGTGACCAGTTTAGAGTGACAATCCAAAGCGGGCTGTATCCATCCATACTAATGAAACAGAAAACAGGGTATAACTCAAAGTCCGGCAATGCCTGATTTGCGCTACATTTCTCTTGTTTCCGGGTGCATCTAGAACGGTAAGTAGACATTAGTAATCTGTAGAAAACTGAACTGTTTAAACGGTGGTATGATCAAATATTGATCTACTGTTATGTCAAATGCGGGAAGTTTGAACTTTTGGTATGTTGATTGTAAAGACTCCGTTTATAGGGATTGGGAAAAACCGATAAGCACAAAGTTGCTTATTGTGACTCGCCACAAGGTACAAGCGTTTATCAAGATTTTGTGTCAACAGTTTTCTAATGTTGTCTAAAAGTAGAATAGATTTACATTTTTCAACTATCAATGCTTACATCAAAACAACTTAGTAAGCGTTATGTCATTACATTTGTTCAGGTTCCGAAATTTTCTCAACTATATTTGAAACGAAAAAATGTCATGACTACTCCATACAACTGACGTATCTTGAACACAAATTTCGTGTTTCATATTACACAGATTTTCATGTTCATCAATTGCTGCCCCCAGAATGAGTAACATTTTAAGCATTACGTTTATTTAGCCAACGTGCACATTTTGTCAGATTACAACCTATGCATTCGATACAACCCAACATTAATGGTCCGTTCAAAACTAATCTATTCCACTACTTATCGTTCAAACTATAGATCAACTGTGTGAAACATTCGCATTTGTTTAGCAATAAGTAAATGAATAAACCATCCCAGTATTTCCGTGTGAGATGTCACTTACAGCGTTGTGACATTAATGTCAAAATGCTGTTTTGTGAACCGACGTTGCCTACAGTGTGACAGATAACACATGAACAGATGAATGCATGTGCAGACCTGCATGCATTAAAAATACCTAGAACGTTCTTGACCAACGTCATGACTCATTTGAGTTCACATGCGACCGTACATCCGTAGATATTGGCTAGATTGTCATTAGTCAGTTGCCCCCAATTTCAATGACGAGGATTCCAATAATCATTCAAGTGAGCCAATGAAGCATGCAATTAAGCACTAAATTTGGATCAACCTATAAGGAAGTAGGAAAATCAACGAGTAATTCGAAAATAACATCTCTTAACTTTCAGACTAGATGAATGGTTTGCTCAACCTTCGCAACAGCAACTCACGTGTTTGTATCGTGACCAATCACTTTCGTTCTCGAGATGTAGTGTGGAGTCTCCGTCCAGTAAATCCCCCCGTCCAAATCGAATATCTTTCAGAAAAAATTATTTAGTTTGTTTGATTTTGATGAAAATTAACTTCTAACGATGAATCCAATGATAGTATACGGTGAACGAGTAGAAGTTGTTGATTTCTCTTGTGTTAAATTGCACTAACAAGCATGAGACATAAACGATGATATCAGTCATAATGTTGTTCTTCACAAATTTTCACTACAAACAAGACCGTTAGTACGCCTACGTTCCATGTGATCCGAATGATTGTACTTCAAACATGTTTTTGTTCACCGACTGAAGACATACTCAATCTAATAGTAACATATTCAACATGGCAAAAGTAATTATACGTGGGGTAAGTGAACCGGCATGAACCTGTTAAACGCACCGGAACCAAAGTGCTGATTTTAAATGGAATATTTCAGTGAAATCATGGAACATAGGCGATATAGATAAAAATTTATCGAAACCTGCATTCACCGTGAGTTCGACTTATTTTAGTGGTGTGACAGAAAAAGATGACAGTGTCTAGTACACTGTACAATATATATTGTTGTGACAAGCAGTTTCATTGTGAGTGGTTTACTACTCAGAAGTAGTACATTACTCACAGACAATATTCAGAAACAAAAGAGCAAGCTCCGAACGCCAGGAAGAAGACGGACAAGAAGACACCATCGGAATAGTGTGTACGCGCTATGGAAGAAGTTCCACCGAAGTGAATGATAATGATGTTTGTGAATGCATGTCTGACGTGCAAATGAGTGTACTCGTTTGTGGTTTGATTTATAACAACATATACGGAAGTTTGCGTAGCATACGAGTTCTCAGGTGAAGCGTCCTTTGCGGTAACAACAACTAGTGCCTTGACCAAAGGGTCACATTCAAGGCTGGGAATTCAGTTGACCATTACGTTGTTTTTCCGGTTGCTGTAGGTTATTGACTAGTGAGTGATGAGTGTATGAAGACTTCAGAGAAAGATGTACTCGAGCTTAGATTCGATTACATTGTGAACATATTGTAGGACAGTTTACAAGTTGTTCTGAATGCATAAAGCAGTCTCAAGCACCTTTGGACCAACCACATACACCTTCCCGTTTTTGCCACATCTGTTCATCGCAGGTTCGTTATTCGCAAAACAGGAAACCAATCACGCCGACTGACCCTATTCAGCCTATGTTTGTTACAGTAAACGCTGGTCGCTTTAGAACGGTTAGCTAAGCTGTTGGGGTGCCGGCGAACAATCAATCTTCGATCGTACAACCGAAGCTTGAAATAGGGAAATTGTTTACTTAGAAGCAACGGCAGACCAAACAATCAGAACAGACGTAACACCACAATTTTCTCGTTCTTTATCTTTTCCAGAAAGGTCTTATCAGTAGATCACTGGTCAAGATACATCAGGTCTTACATAAATTGAACGTTACTCTCAGTTGCGTGCATTCCGCATTGTGCTATATCCCATAGGTGATAGTAAATGAGTTTTCGTTTATGTTTGTCAGATTAAGTGTTTCCTTTTTGAGGTCAGTTGCTTGAGACATCATGTATCAGCAATTCAAGCCTCCGCTCTTGATACCTGCCGTAACTTAACAAGGACAGCGTCAAGACGATTTTCGAACAAATATTCACATAGTATACAATCGACGTGACGTATGTGGTGGATGTGAAGTAAATTAACGTGGAATTTGAAGAGCAATGCTTCAAGTGAACTTCACAGAACAGGTGAAGAAGAATGGCGACCAATAAACCGACCGGAATTCTCTTAATTTTCTGAAACCGCAAATTGAAAATGCTTTGTCTTACGAACAAATAAAACGATCGTATTGTCGGTTTGGTTGACGTGAAAGGAAGGTTGTACTTTCAGGTTCTCATAAAAGGATCGATCTACACGCTCGAACCTATACAATTACACACCTACGCATTGATGAGGCCGCCTCTTTTAGTGGCGAAACGCTTGAAACCAAAGTGTCAATAACTCGGAGAACAACCCGATAATTTAATAATGTGTACTTTTTGAATTACCTGCCAGCACGCTATTAAAAATCAAACTGTACATTCATCGAATTTGATATTAGACACTCTTCGACATCGAACACTCCACAGAAGCACCACAATCCCAGCTGAGTGCCTTATGACAATGACAGAACGCAATTCGATCCTCTACAAACAGCCAACATTTTGGTTTCACGTCTAGAATTCGCACCTTAATATAGTGTCAATCCGAGCCGTGAACTTGTTGTTATTGTGGCCAATGTCTGAGCTCATTCTCGTATTTTCATCTTTGAACACCCCCTATGTACAGCCCTGCTTGTTTGTCTGTTATTTTATGCCGAGGCTGTTACTCTGTGATTCTCTGTTTTGACGGGCCATGTTAGCTACATAATTTGTGAACCGACTAGACGATGCAGAATCCATAGGATAACGAGGTTGTTCATGGTGACTAAAAGAGAGTAGAGAAACATCATGAATCATAAGGGGACTGAACTAGGAGAAACAGTTTGATCAAGCGATTGAAGATGATGATGGCATCCATGGGTTTGCCTTGAGCTACAACCTATTACTAACCATCAATATGACATAAGCTCAACATGAGTTGGAAGACTGGATCAGATCTAGTGATGTCACGGAACTATTATTTCCCAACGAATGAAAAACATTCACAATTACAGTCCAATTGCATTAAAATTGTTTTACGGGATGGTGTGTGGGTGTAGTACCTACGCTTAATATCTGCGCTTACCTCGACGTTTTTTAAAACGCCATTGCCACTCATCATGTGGCAGCTATGGCTGCAATTCAGTAATACTGTTTCTGAGAGGAGCAACAGAAACTTGCCTATTTATTTCGGATAGTTGTGGCAAGGATGCACATTACAAATAAACCAGTGCTTCACTGATCAGGAAGCAACTTTACATTTGTCATGCTTTCATAATCACCCGCGAGTGTACTGAAGAACTCTGATACCATACCTATAGAATCCAGGTCGTTTTTAGTTTGTTTCACGTTAAACACGTTTGTTTCGTGACAGTGTGTTTAACGTGCTTGTTGAACTGGACCCGCTCTACTGTCGTGAATGTGTCTACTACCGTAATTCGTTAGTTTATAATTCATGTCAGCTCATCAATTCATCCAGCAATCGCTTCCATTTTATTCGGTGCATGCAGTTCCAGCGTGATAGTCGTGTACTGAATGCTATTTTCTTGTAAAGTCCTCTAGATACGTCGTGCAGGCAGATCCCATCGGAGAGACATTCAAAGGAAGGATACCTCGAACGGTCATTATACTCAGGTTTCGAGCCACGTATCTATCGGATAAAAAAGAAACCTCGTTCACAGTCTGAAACAGAGAGCTGTGAGGATACGTACGGATGAAACGGAATGAACAGTCTCACGAATTGTTTGATCTAGTCGGCGTATATTATAATCTAAAGTATTATCAGTATAGTGCCGTCCTGCTTGGATACAAAGCATGCGAATCAATCCTTGTCTGATTGTCATTGAGCCACATTTGTCTAAATGTTGGCGATGGTCGGCCAAAAATGGTCTCACTTGCTTATTTGCTCTAGTAAAGCTTTAAACCTGATCGGATAATTAGCTATCAAGAGAATGTCGTCAAAATATGTCCTGTTTATTGAGTTAAAGTCCAGTTTGCCTCTAAGTTGATTTTATAATTAAGAGACGAAGAAATCGTTTGAGACTGGAACAAGTGAGCTGTTCGTCGCAACATCGTCAACTTCACGATAGTTTTTGCTAGGAAAACAAGTGACTGGAACAAGTGAGCTGTTCGTCGCAACATCGTCAACTTCACGATAGGTTTTGCTAGGAAAACCATAATTTATTTTGAGCGGACATAGCAGCAGAGTGTTGGTTCCAGTCTATTTTCCCAGATTTCTCTATTTGTCTCATTCAGATTGAAGAACTGTTAAAACTAAAATGGTTTCTTCTAACGGCATACTTGTGAACAGTGGCTTAATACCGGGGATGTAACAAGCAGAAGTAAGTCACAGAGTCTAGTATCAGTTTCAGTAGATTCGCTGTCCATTTGTACGGCTTTCGATGTTCACAGTTATTAGTGGTCAATATAAGCTTTAACGAGACTCTAGCGTTATGCACGTCAGAAGGTTGGTTTACCTGGGAAATTTGATTTCCATGAGGCTACACTCCTTAAGTTTGGCAGTGTATGCAGATTTGTTAGCAGTTTTCTGATCCACTGCAAATCTCACCCGACTAGTAAGAACGCAGACTGGTTTGCTAGTGGAGTCCGAACGGTCCCTCGCTATTGTTACAGGTACCTCATCATTGTAACTGCCCATCGAAATTTCCGGGTCATATAATAACTGAAATACCATGAATCAAAATATTATTGACATATCCTTCGTACAGTATTAATAATAACAACCATAATATGATGATGAACATAGCTTCGCGTTACCTGCTGTTTCTCAGTATCTTGAAGACCTCATTCTACTGTGAACAGAAAATATTCGATTTGGGTTTTGAGGAATCGGTTTTAGGCAAACTGACAGTGTAGCCAGTGAGAGTTCACTAGGCCAGTAGCACTGAGGAAATGACTGGAGGAAATAGTTCCAACACTATTTACATGACTGTTTTATAAAAGTTAATACTGACGACATTTCGGTTTTCACTAACCGCCACCAATTTTTCCAGATTTCAACCACATAAAATCTATGCACTCAATAGTGTCCATTATTTATGAAGATGGCACATGTAGTGACCTAGCATTTTTATACATTTTCCTTCCGAGGTGTCAAGACGACAGACTGTAACGATCAATTTATGGCAGTCACTTCGAGCAACTGATACCCACCAGTTCCTTTGTTTTACACACATGATCTGCAGACGGCAACTGATTAAAAAATTCACGCAGCAAATGAAGAACAGGTCTCAACCCCACTTAAGCTAGAGGAATGTCGCTTCTCCACTTGGATGGGTTATCGGCTCCAGTCAACTGTGAATCTCATAAACGCTGTGGTTGGATTGTGCTTCTTGCCTTTAAATCGTGGACTTACTCATGGAAACGCCAGAATGGACACATCTAACTAATGTCTCATATGATTAGCAGTTTACTTTCAGCTGTGATGATGGTTAGGTAGGCAGAAGGGATTGATGCTTAATTTTTGGAACGGTCGAGCACCTTCCCAAATAGGTGACTCTATGTACTATGCGAACTCGCAGTGAAGCGTGCACCGTGGCGGAAACGCAGGCGTTCTCAGTTGCGAAACACACTCACAAAGTATTTCACTGATTGGCTACGGCAAACAAACTCTAAACTACTGATCATTAGTGGGGTTGTGTTCATTGAATGGAGACAGCCAGTGTCGTGTGAACAAGGCGTTATGATATAGGCCAAGTATCCAGTTGATAACAACCTTCTGACAGTAAGTTTACTTTAGTCATCTGCTGTTAGCACGCGCTTTTTGTTAACTATCTCAGTTGTCCTTAGTATGTGTCTGACAAAACAGAATCTAAATTTCATCAGTCCTATAAATATTACTAACAGTCTGTCTTTGATGTCTTCCTATCATATCAAATTAATAATGACTTGAAGCCACTAGTGAAAAATATAAGCAGATATTGCCTGGATTAGAAAAATGACCAACAAGGTTACAAAATAGTTAGGAACACAGATGAAACACATCCTCCGTAGTCAAAACAACCTTAGCCGGATCAGTGAGACACGCACAAGCTGTTTTGCTGAATCAGCAGTCGTGTGAGCCTATGGAACTCACGCAGTTTGAATGAACTAGCTCTTATCATAAATCACAATGATTTAATCGCTATACAACCACCCGGTTCGTACTGTGAAATGAGGTAGCTAAGACCCGGTGAACGACGATTAACTCGCGCTCCGCGTCGATGTTTCGAGCTCACTATACTAGGTGGGTTAGAGTGGGTGAATCTATGTTCTTGTTTGCCAGGGCGCATAGTCAAGCACGGTAGCCTTTGAGAATTATCTCGCACGGGTGCCTGAAAGTTTCACTTACATATGTGCTTGACTTGGGCAAAATCATGTCAACCACATATCCAGTTAAATTAATCCTTACGTAAAGTTTTATTAACAACCTCACAGTCGTCACATCACTTCACACAAATGCACCAACTAAAGATGGCGAGTTACCAGGTTTGAGCTGTTTGCTGGAACTTTGTCTCACACAAATTCCAATCGTTGGGCAGTCTGGGCCTCTATTTTTGGTAGCAATTTTCCCAGACAAAGACGAATATGAAATTCACTTTTCGTGTACATGACCATGAGTTCATCGGTACGGTCAGGCCGATGATGTATCAACAATTATTTCTTAATGATTAGTAGTAGGGGATTTGGATTTTCATGTAGATTGAACATCACCCACAATTGATCGCAGCTGTCGCATTCCCATAGACTTTCCAGTCGGCCCATTTCGAAAAGAAGCACTAGACTCGA
>LUCH01009614.1:0-13854 GCA_013368495.1 Paragonimus heterotremus | reverse complement strand
ATCGCCACCGCCGGGACTTGAACCACGGACATTCAGTTCATGAGGCAACCGAATGCGACAGCTGCGATCAATTGTGGGTGATGTTCAATCTACATGAATTATTTCTTACTCGTTGACGCAAACAGTTTACATGGCCCTGTGGTTATACCGGCGATTGGCAGTCCATCGATCAGTTGCGTCGTCTGAAACCACGCACGGTTCTCTAAGTGCTGGTTTGTAGCAATATGCTGCTGACACTCGGTTTCGGCAATGAGGGACACTGCACGCCCCAGACAACCTTGGTAAACCATGTGCGATTTGGCGGAGAGGACTGACCGATGTCTGTCCAAAAGTGTTACGACGCAAATAGTTTCGTACATTTTGAGTGGCATTTAAGAGTTTGACGTACTGGCTGCCTGGTGACCGCTAGATAGTTAGAAGTGTCCAGTGTATCTCGTTTTCTGTCACCACATATTCGCAAATTCTAGTTTTGTCGTTTCCTGTCACACAAATCGACCCAATTTCACCCAGCCGAGATGCATGACTATTATACAACATGTTCACTTCGACCTACAGCCTATCCGCTGAACGAACGAGTCCAGCACGGTCATAGATTGTTTGGACTAATATCCACTCTCTAAAGGGAAAACATGATGACACAAGTGATCAGTCAATACATTGGGATTGCACAACATGCAATAATTTGAACTCGCGTCTCTTGCGTTAATTGAGCTGGTACCATATCGAGCGTAACACGTCAATACGCATAAAGACTCCACTGAGCAGCGTCGTGACGTTGTGGACAAATCGGTCACAACTCATTAAATTCTTGTCCATTTACATAACTGACCACTGTCAGTGTTTGCCGTTATCGTTCAAAGTGTTGATTGAGATTGCATGCAAATTAATGAGAGTTCATCTAGTCAATCTACAGTAATCTAGTGCCTATTTTGAACAGCTATCTCATCCACTAGTTTGGTGAAATGTGAGCCGATTCGCGGTTTGCCTGCTAAAATGGCCACAAACACAAATGAGTATGCATCAGTTATCTGGAAACAAATTCAGGTCTACTGGATACTGTATTTTTGTAGTTCGATTGTTACTCGTAGGTTCAACAGTACATACTGTGGAGTCATGCGCAAGAGCGATAGTTTTAATGGAAATTGTTTTCGCTAATCGCACTCTCCAGCTACAACCACGGAGACTGGATTTAATTAGGTGGACTGGAATATTCTGAAAAGTTTTTTTTTTACAGCAATGTACCACTACTACGAAGCAAATATTCATCTCCGAAACATTTTCAACTTATTTCCGTATAGACACGAGTTTGTTTTCAAATCAAGTGCGCGAAATCACCGTATTTCTTCATTAATACCAATCTTAAATGCGCTGTTTTGAAAAAAAACATTATAGTTGTTTCGGAGCCTGTTGCTCAAACTAATTTCATATGTTGTTGCAAACTACCTAAATTCCCCTCACAATCCAATGAGTCTAGCCTAAATTGAGAGGTGGAGGAGGTGATATTTTGAATAATACGTATTGAAACATGCTCATTTGCAAAACTGTTGCAAGGTTGTCAACATGGCTAGACTTTTGGCACCGGTTGTGGCAATGATATGCACTGGTGACGAGCATCAACAACAGCAAGATTCAAGTATGGGGTTTACTTTCAAACGCGGATGTTAACATTCCGTTTATTCGGTTCTTATTCAACGGACGTGAAGTCCTACAATTAACATGAGGTATACAGCAAGCACAACAGAAAGCCACTAAGCTTTACGTTAAGAAAGTGAATGCTATAAGCTCCAAGTTAGAAAAACTGCACAAACCATCTGGATGCACACGAGACCGGACAGTGATTGCCAATTGATATTGGTTTGGAAAAATTGACTGGATTTTTAGTCCCCTGTGGTGGAATATCATGTACTTGTTGATCGAGTTAAGAACATGATATGCTTTCGTGTTGTATTAAGAGTGAATGAGGTCAAACATTGCCTAGCTTTTCCCGTTGTCAGTGCCTGTTGCGTCATCGCATGCGTTAGCCACTTGAATGTGGATATAGATCGTCGATACAGACAGTATTGCAGATAAAAGGGAACAGCGAGACTACATTAACGGCTGTGAATTTTGACATAGTGGGATTGTGAGCAAGTCGAGCAACACCCCAATGTCAACAAACGTATTCCAGCTGCAGAGTTGGACGAGTCAAGGTCGGTCAAAATAGTTGACTGACACACATCTCAACCAACTTTCTCTCGATAAATGTGTCGATTAACTTCTGGGCATATCTAGGTATAACAAAGGCTTTTCCTCTCTCTTCAACCCTATCCATTCAAACAGTCACTAATACGTATCTTCTTAGCTCTATGAAACTGTATTCTCTCAGGTCCTGGTTTGCAAGTCATCAGCATAAGAAACAAAGGTTGTTGAGATTGATAACTCCAACCAATCTTGTGAGGGTATGGAGTGTTGCATTCAACCGTCCTGTTCTGTGATGAGTGAAATGTCCAAAAATAATTTACTCTGTTTTCATTATTGTTAGTGAAAACGGGATAGTTGTGATGAAAGAAGGTATGATTTCAATCGGAAACAATGTGAAAATCAAATATAAAGTAAAATAGTCATTTGCATGCCGCTGATGAAAACTGACACCGTTTGCTTTCCACTCACGGCCAAAGATAAACTCGTTAGTGCTGACGCTAGTAACTTACTCAACTCTATATGACCTACTTGTTTGTACGTCAATTCTTCAAAATGAAAACATACCTGTTGGGCGCGAAAGTGAATGTTCCATTTGATAATCGAGCCACATACGCCGAAAACGAATCTACACAGCATGGAATGGTTTCTTGGAGTGGAGACTTTACGTAACAACATCCGAAACAGATAGGATACACATTACGTGAGCCATGTTGAAATGTGTGATTAACATTATTTCAACTAATGATGAGAAAACAATGAACGTACTTTGAGACCTTCCAGAATACACATCTTTCTACTTTCCAACTGCAGTCAAACCATCACCTTTCGCAGCAACCGTATATACCTTCGCCTAAGAAAGATACATTCAGGTTGGGTAATTCTTCAAAAACAAGGAATTTCACTAGGTCATTTAGGGATAAATCCTGGGAATCACTCACTCGCAAATTGCGTTTAACCGCAATACACTGGATTAGTCGGCTACTCACGGTGTAACATGCGCTGCATCAGTGGGTTGTATGAAGGTCGATCCCGATCGCATATTCTCCAATAAAACGGACTGTTTTGACGATTTCAGCTTCGGATATTGGAGCGACGAGGTTACGATTATTTGCGGGCACATTCCGTGGAGGACGGTTGTCACTGACCTCCGGGACATCAATCACCGTACCGCTGAAATCTTGTGTTCATTTATCAACAATGAATCGACCGTACGTCGGCCACCAACTATCACTGCCGCCGTGCCCTCTGCCTTCAGTTGTAAATATCTCCTATATGTCCGGAATAAACGCGTCGTAAGTGACGGTTGTTTTTGACTCTCATGATGTTATGATGGTTCCTTCGTAGCGGGAAAATGTTTTCTCCAGATTTCGTTAATGACCTGTTTCAGAATTGACATAAGTTGATTGTTACTCTTGATTTTTCCTTTATGCTCAAACGATAGTTGAAACAAGGCATTCTAAGTACATTCCTTCAACCGATATATTGCTACTCTAATGGGTATGGCGTGGTCATGTTTGTTGTCCAAAGAATCAAACCCATAACGTGTCGGCCAGTCGTTGATGTCCAGAACCCTAGTCCTTGTGGTTTTCAGAACACTACTTGGGAGTGTCGTAATCGGTAGTACCATGGAAATAACGGTAACTATCATTGCATCGGCAATTGATGGGGTTGAGTACAGTATACATGAATATCCAAGAAGTAAGGTTCTGAGACTTGCACTCCTTACGGTCGGTGTACCTGGACTTCTGTCGTTGTCCCTCGCTACTGTGGGTGGTTTACTGGATGCTACCAACGGTTGATTGATTGAATTAGCCTTTGGTGGACGCTTAACAAAATGATCACCTAATGGATCTAAGCACGGTGGAGTAGGTGAGCCTTGGATGTTGTCTCGTGTTACTCGTAGTCAGTAATTTTTGAAGTTCGATGATAATCACTTGGTAACTAAGTTCTGTGTGAAAATTTGTCGACCAGAGGAGTTTGGCCGTTTATTTTTACTTGAAAATCCGAATTTTCCCGGTTGACCATCAATAACAGTTATCGACACTTCTTGGTTCGTGACAGAGTTTCCCACATGTAAAAGGGCATAAAAGAATCTCGTTTGTATCGATCTGTTAAGTAGAGCTGACTTGGAAATTGGTAGGTTTGGCTTCGATATGCAGAGTCACTTGACGGAATGACGATGTCCAGGAAAAATCGGGACGTCTATGTGGGATGTCTCTCGAGAATCGGTTGGTTGGATCAAGCTGAGGTGATAGCTGATGTATTGTGTAACATGTGGGTGATGCCGGCGTACACACTCGGATTTTGTTAGAATAAAGACTCAAGAAGGAGCAACAGATGCCTCGGTACAATGAGTTTGTGTTTGTTAATATCAACATATCAAATGCATCAGACTGATTCTACTGATCTGTACTCGGAAATTTTCCTTTCACTAAATGCGGTCACATTTTACTGGTTGTCGCTGATCGATTGATCACAATCGAATAGGGCTGATTGGAGACATTTCAACGCAGAACTCTGAGGCTTGAGGTCATTTGTGAAACAAAGTAACATAACATCCCCTTACACCGACCAATAAAACCTGCTGGTGAGAAGACGAGACAGACGGTATGCGTTATATCCCTCCTGATAAATTTGAAGTTCATGTTGTGATAAACCACGCTGAGAGGGCAAATTCAGTGTGACACTAAAAATACCGGAATCTGAGGACTTCGTGTAATGATAAGTATTTTGTCACACTAGGGGCGTGTGCAACAAACTATTCCCACATGGCTGAACGACTGCTAAACTCTCTGTAACGTTGACGATAAGTCTGGTAGGCTGGTTAGAGTTTGACTTGACTAAGGTCAAAGCTTTATTAATCACTGTCGGAAACCAACAACGTTGCCACCTGGAGATTACTGGTAGGAGTCACAGGGTGGCAGAAATGCACCTGCGTCAAGGGCTGTTTGTAGGCTTCAACCCGTCTGTCTATTTTTATATGACGCTGAGGCGGTTTTGTTACCGTGAGACTACTGACCTCAGAATATAGTAATCAGTCGAGAGCGGGTGAGGGTTTAGGTGACCTATGCATAGGTTAGTCGTTACGTAACACCTTGACCAAACAGTAAACTTGTTGAGGATAACGAATTGTTTGGAAGTATGTACACAATTAATAGCGTTTAGCTACAGTGGTTTAATCAATAATGAATGAATCGGTTACGAAGTTATAATACTTTGTCGTATATAATAATATAGATATGCCAGTCAGCGAGACCTAAAGGAAGGTGTGTTCCCAGTTAATAACGGTAATCGCAGTGGTCGTAAACGCTACCGCCTGAAATGACAAAAAATATTTTTCAGTGTAACAATGATAATTTTCATGTAAACGACATGCACGATACTAGCCGTTTGCACGTGGTCAAATAGAGAAATGTAGACTAGTCTTGAGACCAATGCTGTACAGGCGATACAAATCACGAACAGGCTGTAGCAATTAGAGGATACCCAAGCCTGTATAACATTGGGGATGATCGAACTGTGAAACAATGAATAAAACCAATCAAGAATTTTCAAATTAGGTTTCAACATTTGTGTAACACAATTGTGGAGCACGGTTGGAAGTTTGACAGAAACGTAGCTGTGTTATTATGTGGGATCCTGTAATGTTTCATATCGCGCTGGAATACCCTCCAGAAGATAATCTACTTAGGCTATACAATAACGTCCAGCGATCATCTAGAACAAAGTTGATGCGCTTCAGTTAAATTTTCCCAGAGGCGTAAAAAATGATATGTTGGCCTCGTGTCTGTTTGACAACACTGGTCAAGTTGAAGGAAGTAATCACATCAGTCGGTGCGATCATTTGTTTCGCGAGTAAAGTGTCCGAGTTCTGAAGTTGGGCGGTCAGCCCGTGTCGCACCATTGTCGGCAATAGTAATTTGGGGGATATGCTCCTCGTCTTAACTTTGCAAATCTGTGCCCATATTTCTAAGTAGTCATGGTTCCCCGCTACATAACGTAAACTGGCTGATACCATCAGAGATGGAGTTCTTCTAGAAAGGATGACAAAAAGAAATAGATAGTAATCCCGCTTGGGAAAACGATCCTAAGTGAATCCGGAACAGATTGCACATTCTATCTTATGATTTACATTGTTGATGTCGGGCTTCGTTCTACGAGAAAGTTGATGATAGTCTGTTTGTCAGTAAAAGTATGTGGCTGAGTAATGAAATCAGTTTGGTTAAATTTGACTGTCTATTTGTTTACATACAGAACAATCCAAAGGTTTTTCGTTTTAGGCGTTTCCTATGTGATTGCACGAAACTTTTCTTCCTTAATTGGTTTACTCGTTTATTGTTTCGTATAGAGAATACAGTAATGGCATTCAAATATATAGCCAGTATCTTACCACTGACCATTAAAAATAGGATCTAGGCCACCGATTTAAGAGAGACGCCCAACGGTTGAGTCTGCTTCGTTCTAAAGCTCATTAGCTGTGTGCGTCTTTGCCGACACTGTCAGCTGGACTCCGGTCCGAGTTCTTTTGACGAAACCGACTGTTTAGTGTTCAGCTACATTCATGCCTAACATGCTCGCTCAATTATAGGTATTTATCTATTGAGTGCATGAGAGGGTGTGCCTTCTTGAATAAACGGGGTTAATAAGAACTGTGAACTGGTGTTCGTATGGGATCAACAATGATTGAAAGATACAGGCTTAAACTTTTCAGAGGCATGCTTTAATCGGGACTCAATTCGAAATGACTGTCAGATTCACTTTAAACAGCCAAGCGGTAACGCACTGCTAAACCCTCACTTCTAACAATATTTACGTCTCTGTTGTTCTAAAAAATCGTAGGAAAACAAGCAGTGAAAATTGTTGAGGAGCATTAGTGTAGACGCACGAAGTGCAGTTAGAGGACAACATTGACGAAGTAAAATGCATGGAAAACAGAGTACCATTTATCGTTTTATCATTTTAAGCTGTATGCAGATTGAAATATAAATCAGGTGCATGAGCATGTAGTAAGATTATTAGGTTAGGGTCCGACTGCGGGTCACTTAACAGTTGTCTCCGATCCACAAGTTTGACAATTGAATGTTGTGTGAATAGTTGGAGTCACGTAGTGCAAATGGCCTGAAACTCAGGTTCACTGGTATTGACTATACAAAGGCAAAATTATAGGAGATTTTGATCTATCCAAAAATTTTTGGGCAGGCTTGAAAGGTCACTCTGCAATCGAAGGCAGGAATATGAATTTTTAACTAGGATGTGAACTAGGAATGAGCTAATGACGAGTTCACTCTATGTTCACCCATTCCATCTTCTTCAAAGTCATCGGACAGGAAAAGTTGAGTTGTCTTAATAGTAATGAAGATCACTAGACGACAGTACAAATATATCGTTATATTTTGGTGCAACTTATCAACATAAGCGTGGTGTATTTTGACATTATCTACACGTGATGACATTTATTTCTAGTCCGGTCTACTAAGGCTATAAGTGAGAAAAGTTACAGATGACCAATAGTTAACAACAATCAAATATCGCACGCAACTTGTACTATGCTGAAGTGAAGTATGAGCGAGCACGTTTCTCGGTGCATACAGAATACGAAGATACTCACGAAGTGAATGAATATATGACTTTATTTGTTTGCATTCTCTTCCACTTTGTGAATGCGTCTTGAATGGGTTCCAGTGCTTCATTTATAAACACCTAGACTGTTGTTGGCTGTTAGATTCTGGCAGCTATCCATAATTCATGTAGTATACACAATACTACCAACATGTTTTAGTGAATATTTCCTACCGGCTATTTGTCCCGAAGCAAGCGTTAGGGATTTCACTGGTTGAAATGCTGAGAAACTATTCAACTCTGTGAAACCTGAGTAGAACAACCATGTTATTCACTGAGTAGTCACGGGTCTCCGACGTTGGACGGACTGCCGTTGCTGAGAGCAACTCGGTCATAGACCATGCTGTTATTCTCAAAAATACATGCATTCGTGTCAAACGGTTTTCTGTTAGTGTTCCCCTCGTCTCGTTGCAACATCAAATATTTAAACATCTTCGTCGTTTCAAACACAAATCCCGAGATATTCGAGTGTTCGGGGGCTGGATAAGATGCTGCATCGTCGAGGAATGACGTCCATAACGTAAAACACTCAAATCATCTTATCACGGAAAGCTGCCTGCTTATTGCACAGTGAAATCTAATTAGACTAGATGAGACTCAACTGTGAAAAGTCAGCGCTCCGGCTAGATTCGAACCAGCGACAGAAACACCACACCTCAACGCGGCAAGTGCTCTACCAGATGAGTTACGAAGCCACACCAGTTGGTCGGAAATTTCACATTTGGACTCAGTTACCCACCCGTCCCACTGTCTCATATGGAGTTCACCTCAAGTTTAACAGCTTTATTTCACATGGGTGTTTACGATTATTCGTGTACACAGACACTCCGACAGAAATTGCTGTTAGCAGTTCGAACATTTTGGTTCACACTTTCCTCCGAGCATAGGACCGCAACCGATGTCACGCGTATCGGAGCGCAATTTGAGCAATGGGGTCAACAACCCAGCGTCTCTCTTATATTAAGCACTTTATGCAAAGCACTCTAGCAGAGCATTTTTGTGTTAACTTAAGTACATAACGATCGACACTGACGAAGCATCAAAATGCATTGTTATTTTGCACAGTTTAACCGAACTTAGTGTTTGCATGTGCTTTCCAGTGAAAGAAAACGTGGATGTTCCAATGAATGTTTCCTTAAGCTATCCGTCTTTGTTTCGTCTGCATTATAAAACCGAGCAGACGGAGAAATAGCATACAAGGGCTAGCAACCAGGTTGCAACTTGGCTTATTGTTTGTGCAAGTAGCCCGTTTAGAATCGGATTCCACCCTATGATTTCAACTAGACCAAATAAACTGTCATTGTTTTTAGTACCGTGTAGTATTTGTTGGTTTCTTTTAATCACGAGATGTGTTATCTCTCTGATAGTGATGCTGCAAACTCATCAAATCAAACGTTGAATGTGGTTAGTCACCTCGTGCATGTCAGTTGGCGTTAGGAATGCTTCCATCAACTCCTGGTTGGCGATGATTACAAACACTCAGTGATCGTGGTACGACAAACTGTTACTACCAGTGATATAAAGACACAATATTCATGGTGATAAACAAATCGTAATCGGGAACTCAAAATTGATCCACTGAGCAATCAGTTCATAATGGTTCCTGCTTGATCGTTGCGAGAATAACATTGGTCAAAGTACTGAATTCATTAGAAAACGACAGTATTGTGATTAATAGAGTAGGCTTGTTCAACCGACTAGACGGATTAGTGTTGCACACTCGCACGAACAAAGCACAAACGATCAATTAAATATGAGTCGATAATTTGTTGAGTGGAGCAGAGATATCTGTTGAGCCCACCGCACGGGAATCAAATAGTAGAACACATTCCATTCATCAGTTTCAGCATGCGGGGCTTCACGTGGTGCTCGTGGCGGACAATTTCTATCACACACACGCACAGTTATGAACACTGAACAGACTGAGTATGCGGCAAAGACACATTCCTAATCGCCACTTTTCACACAGACTGAACACATTTAGGTTGGCCGTTGGTGAAATAGTCGACTGTAACTTTATGTTTAGAGGCCTAATAAATCATGCACATGAACTCTTTTTTTCCACTCATCGACTACGATACTAAGTAGATTTTCTTCAAGTTAGCCAGATATTTTATAGGCTATTAAGTGCCAATTTTCAGAGTGGACGTTCGTTGAAACTGTGTGCGAAATAGTGATATGAATGTTAGTTAACGTCGTTCCATCCTTCGGCCAGATCTATCTGAGCTATCACGAGATTCTTGAATGGTTATTCAGCAAGACAATATGAAGCAACTCAAAAGTTTCACTCTTATGTGTAGGACAGAAGTGATGGGGTTGCTCATTGATGATTTTCAATTTTTCGGTCTTGGTCGAGATGGCAAATTCAGCTGTGTACACAACCGCCACAAATTCTGTTAACTTACTTCAAAATACAGCATACATAACACTTGCTTATGAGGTTGGTTTTGAGGCTCGTCTGCACATAGTAATCGGAATGACGTTGCCCAAATGTTTAATGGTTTCATCTATTAAGGCAGCGTCTACCAAAATGAGTTGCTTCTTACCTGGGACATTATTGTGCAAGTTATCATGGCATTCTTAACCGACTGACATCAACTTCAACCACTTCGACTGAGAGTGCCCCACAAACAATTATGCAAGCTCTCAGGTTCAGACAGAATTATCAGCCAACCTCACTCGAAAAGAATAAACAAACTCGAGTTTCACCCGTGTGATTACCGTTCACGTTGAATTTGGTCAAATTCTCGACTACTCATCAGTAATCTAGTCTATGACTGAATGGGTTTCGTTTGTGTGATTTCGACCTATTTCAGATGGGCTATTCACATAGTCATCGATTGGAGTTGACAGACAGAACCAGGCCCTACAGAGACGATCTGGCAACCTGATCAATGTTCCAAACTAAACGTGCTGGCAATATCGTAGATGGTCCAAACGAGACGGTTCACAATGGCGCAACAAAGTGGACTTGGAAGACAGTTGAACGTGTTGGGTTACTCGTGGTTACGTCCAAACCATTTCGACGGTTACAATCTTACAACAGAAAATGCTCACTGAAGATTCACTTGAAATTTCCCCCGACATAATTAAATAGCCCATAATTATGCTTGCTGTCATCGGTATGATAGCGTTTAGCATCACTATATATTTCATCAATATTGTGTTATATTCCCACTACGTGTTTTGCTCAGTAATGTGGTTATCTGAAATTGCAGTGTGTTTGTTGTGTGGTTATTCTAAGAAGATGCACTACAGCCATTCATGTCTAGGCATAGTGTTTCTGTCTCTGGTTCGAATCCAGTTGGGTCTCACCTGAAATTATAAATCTGCCAAACCACTCACATTAGTAATACAATTTCTATGCTCTACAATGACGTTGGTGGATTCCAGCGTGAACTGTTCGAGAAATTTTGCCGGGTCAGTTGATCCTCTGGATCATTTGGTGGATTCTATATGAGACAATGGGCCGGGTGAGTAGCCGAGTCCAAATGTGAAATTTCCGACCAATTGGTGTGGGTTCGTAACTCATCTGGTAGAACGCTTGCCGCATTGAGGCATGGTGTTTCTGTCGCTGGTTCTGTTCGCTGGTTTATTTCACGAATTTTGAAATCAGTTTGTCCACCAGAGTGGAAGATTTTACGAGTGTGTCTCCAAATCATTTATTGTTCGCTAATGGGGCATACTACTAATCCGTTCTCTTGGACTCAGTCGATCATGATGAAACAAATAATGATCGAAGTGATTGGATACAATTTTCTTCGTCATTGCAACTGGGATCGAGCGTCAGTATGAAGTTCGATTGCCCATTGTGACTGGCTCGTTTGCGGTATACTGGAGGGCTTCGTAACCAGCTGGTGCCCAACCTACTGCTTGCCTCTGGCTTAAAACTGGCAAGCTGGTGAACATTGTGCAGTATATGAATAATAGATAGTACAGATGACACCATAACACAATCGATAGAGTGGTAGTTTACTTTATAAACGTATTCATGCAGACAATATGGAAAAGACATCCTGACCGATATGAAGACTGATGGTATGATAGTATGTGCTGGCTACAATCACATAACAAACCTGCATTTTAGGAAGAAAAATCAGTCAACCTTATACTGCCGAAAGTTTTGTAAGACCACAGAATTGCCGCCCAGTTGTCGCGGTTAGCCTACGAAAAATCAACGTGGATTGGCCTACAGACGTAAGTTTAGTTTGTAACACGTACATGTCAGACAAAGTGTTACACAGTCCGACCGTCCAATCTTTACCGATGACATATTATAGAAGGAAGTTACAGCCATCGTTCCGAACGAAAATGATTATTTTCAGCAAGTTATCGGAAGGTATCAAACACTAACCAAGGAAGGTTGAGAGAGTGAATGTACAAAAGAAATCTTGTTGAGAGGGAATTCCTGAAATAGGTAATCGGTTTTCCGAGTAGTTAACATATAGTGTGAATCAGTATTTCGAAAATTTATTCCACCAATCGCCCCTACAACCATCTAAACTCGACGTCATCCCGCCAATGCAACATGCGCTAAGTAAACATTGAAATAAGAACCATGATAACTACACATTAGTTAGTACGATCCATACATATATGCTCAAAGATCAATAGGATGATAAAGTTTGGTTAAATCACATATACCTCTCAGCATTAGACTGAAAATCGTCACAGAAAAACTTCGGATTCATATATTCAGACAAATGAATTGTATCGTGACAGTCCCCTTCCGCCCCATTTTCAGTACCACCTGCCTACGCCATCAGAACCGTCCGCAGAGACTACAATGGAAAAAACTTACCTGAACGCCACCAACTTCAGAACTTACAGCACGGGAACTGTGTGTACTACAGCCTATACCACATTCACTGTTTGCTAGAAGGGAAAACCAGGATGATTTGATTACATCGCACGTGATCACAAATCCTCATGCACTTGTAGTGGGAGCTCCATCGGAAAAACTAATCGGCCACTGGGTATCCAGGTAGATAAAAACACACATCAAAGTGGTTGTGTGCGTAGTTGCAGACCGCCAATGCAAAGGAATAAAACCCGAACTCGTCAACCGTCAAGCCTTTTCTCGAAAACGGCCAGAGAATCGTCGCTTTTATAAGCAGCCCATCTCAGTGACCACCACTGAACAGCCGATTCAACTTCTTTGACTCTCATCAGCACCATGCACGTTAGAGTTTCGAACCTATGGCGTCAGAATGTTAGTCCAGGAATTTATTCACTAGAGCACGAGGTCGTGTTCTAAAACGTTCCGTCTATGTGAAAAGGACGTGCAACTAACGGTTCTTTTCCTAAACGTTTTAAGCGTGCTATTAACAAGCAATAGAAGACATATCTTACAAGCCCGCGAAGTGTTATCAAATAAGCCCAGTTCACAAACAGCTCGTGTAGACATTGTGTTGGCAGCGGTCAGTGGACAGTTGGCCAGACCGAACACATTCAGATAACCGTGATATCTTGACCATGATATGTAACGTCTAAATTATTCACGCACGGTTGTATACACGAATTCCGACCCCCCGTACTCTCTGTTTGCTCTTTTATAGTAAACTTCAGGTGCAAGTTCAGGTTAAACGAAACATTATGCTTGTTAACCTCACACAATCTGGGTCCACTGAGTTCGGTAACGAAAAATTTGAATTTCCTAACGGTTTAAATCAGTTAATAGTCTCCACATTCGAAGTCAGAACTGAGCATATTTCTTTAACATACACACATATACAGTTGGCGGCATCGGAAAGGGATTGGCCTGTCACAGTGACCGGAGCAAAAGGATGCCTACGTCTTAAACCATCATCCGCAAGTAGCTTGCGCTTTACCGCTTGTGGTTCCAATTACACACCACGTATCCAGTGTAAACTCGAAGCAGTAAGGCCAGTAGTTGTGTAACGGAGGCCTTTGTATCCAGCCAGCCAATGCTGGTTCACCAACTGAATGGCTAGCGGGAAAAAGAAACCGTTACCTCTCGGAAAATAAACAGTGAGAGAGACAGCAATGACCAGATCTATACCAGGGAGAAAGATGTGTGAAATGTAATACAAG
>LUCH01009607.1:3230-13974 GCA_013368495.1 Paragonimus heterotremus | reverse complement strand
GTAACAGAAACCACCAGCCATGATACGAACTGCGCATAGCAATGCGGCAAAACTTATTACCGATTGCTCAAATGCAAGACGAAGCATATTACCAAATGTTTACTAACTGCAATGCGGAAAGTTCGTCTGCTTTCTAGTACACTCGAGGCACCCGATCTCACCGATCGAAAGGCGCATCCTACCAACTGGTCACCTAACTGACCCGGCGAAATCATTCGGTGTATTGTTCAGTGTATTTTTGCGTAATCCTAACCCGAGACTTTCGGCAGCTGCCAAGCCGAATACACCAGCTATTTTCGTGTGCACAGAAGACGATATCTCAATTAGTCCGTCTGTCATAGAAGCGATTGCGTCATTAGTGCACGAAAGTTGAAAGCTACTAGGTTGGTCTTTTCATTTGTTTTTGTAATGTGCAGTGTATATAAAATTGACCGGCTTTGCGTTAGCGTTTGATGAAGGCTAATGGTGGAGGTTTAAATCTTGTGACGTGACCTTTTATATGTTTTGAAAAGACGGAAAAAGATAACTCAGTTTTAAGTGTTGCAATAGTACTTACACCTGCCCTTTGGTAGCAGTAATCGGATTCTCACGGTTCTCACTCACTTTAGGTAACGATGGCTATAGAACAGCGTTTAATGGAACGATGGTACACGCTGTGCTCTTGAGTTTTATTGTAAACTGATTGACTCAAATGCCTAGACTAATCACAAAAAATGAACTCGTCCTTATGTCTTTGTGGTACGTTCAATAAGCTGATAGCCCTGTCACAGAATTATTACTAATGAAGCCGTAGAACAAACATTCGGGAGAGGTTATGAACCTTTGTACCATTAGGGGGTCGTGTGACCGATGTGTTGACGATAACTTAACAACATTCAGCAGTGTCGGGCAGATTTAGGAGGGTGTGAATAGGGTGTGTTTTTCACCCTAATTTCTCATTAACAAGTGGATCAAGAAAGGAAACTTGTTTTTTCCATCCAGACCTTTTACTCACATGCACGAGGACATGTAACGTTGGGTGCTGTGTTTATTGCCAACCTATGTGCAACACATGGTGAATCAGAATTGGAATGCAGCTTAACACTTTCCCAGTGAGTTAATTTTATCCGTCCCCCACTTATAATGGATGGGGGGAAAAGTTCTTATCAATAGCTTGTTAGTAAACATTTATGCATACGTACTGACCATACGGTACACTAAAGACAATACAAACAGCTATACCAAAGACTTGCATTTTGTTAATCTGTTGCGTAACGGGGAGAACCTGTTGCTCCGGGGTCCCTGGCTACTCGAAGCACCAGTTAAGCAGACTCAGTTAGACTGATTGAGAAAATATGCGTATGAGCGCCATCAATAAAGGGAAGCATTTCCACATGTTCTGTCTCCCGCATAGTTTACAGCTTCTTAGTTGGTGCCGAAGCACGTGGACTGACAGAACTAACCCAATGCATAGGACAAGATTATCGGAATGTATTCCGAAGTGACCGTTGAAGCGTTTATCACAGACGATAACGGTAATTGAGTCATACTCAGATAAACTTTACCCACAAGGAGTGGCTCACCTTGACGCTCATAGTATCATTGTTTCACTGGACATTCAGGACTTACAAGCTCCGATTTTGCTTATGAATTGTTTGTACCACTGCGTAAATTTTCATACGTTCATATCAGGTACTGTACAGCCGAAGTGTATCAGATATTTGCCCATTTAGTAGATTGTTTGTTCCAGTAAAAGTTTAAAAAGCATAAGCACCACACGTCTTATAATACTAACTAGCGAAACCATGGCAATACAGGCGCATACTAGAGTCTGTGGTTTATGGTCTGAGTTAGACAAAACAAATCATGACAATTTTTGGGCTCTATTTAACAAGAACACGATGTGCACGCAAAGCATGCCGTCGTCAATCAGATTAGGTACACTCCCGTATAGTGCCGCGAGTGAGCATCATTTCATCTAGAGTGGTTACAGTCACTCACTGTTGCACCCTCGGTTTACGTGAACCTTAGTGAATGCCGTTTATTTTTCCAGTCGTAATTTCTCATCCGGCCCTACTAATAGTTTCCCACTAATAGTTTCCTCGATGCAACAGAACTCGGCTGAGCCTGACGATGACTAGGAAACTTGAAACTCAACTATAGTATTTAGCGAACAACTGGAGTTGAGTGTGTTAAAAGTTTGGGTTGAGGGACTCACTTCTTAGTAAAACTTCTCAGAACGCCTGACCACGATGATTCAATCCTCGTTTTGATTACGACAGCGCGAAATAACCCGGGATTTTGGGATCGTTGTGACAAATGTTTCACTTATAAGCATTACGATCTGCAGATTTGTGTAAATGCGAGAACCACAGAGTGTACTGTGTGTTCTTATTGCAGTAAAATCGGAACTTTCAACAATCGTGAACGGCAAAACTGAGTGCAAAATATATACATGGCAACCTACCCGTACTCACACTGTTCAACGCAAACGGGAGACCTTGTTCGTTCGTTCTATAACACGGCGATTGGTGTTTACTATGTGATTGACTCCGAACACATTTTTCAACTGTGGAATGGATGAACAAGGCTCATGTGTTGATCTGAACGAGAGATCAGTGAACGACATTTTGTTATTGCAACTGTCATGCTGCATCAAACACAGGCCTCGAAACAAGGAGGGAGAACAATGTCGCGTTGTAACGAAATAGCACTGAATAAAAAGAGATCACTAAACATTTGAACGGATCTTAAGCTCCGGTCAATATACCATTGACATACTCTACCTCATATTGTGTAGTTAAGCAATCAGGATGGTAGAGGATTTTGTTCAGATAAGATAATATGGCTTATTCGTTCGGCTCAGTCTGTGCTGGTAAGCTGAAACTATCCCTTAAACTTCATGTCTGTAGGGTTAATGCAACAAATTTTCAGTAAAGCACTGCGCCTGAATTGCCAGAAGCTGCTGAGCATGCAACCACACTGACTGAAGAATATAGAAAACATCGATTAAAGTAAGACGAACTCCTAGAGGGATCATTGGGACCGTGTGATCTACGGTGGTGACCTGACGTTTCAGTCAGAAAATCAAGAAGGTTAACCTCTTATTGGAGGCATCTTCAAAAACTAGGGTAGTATTTAACTTCTCAAAAATGGAACGCTGGCCTGCCAAGGGTTTGCGGTAATTTTTCTCACGAGGAACGGTGATATATTTATTGTTTCTGGCTGCACCGCAGAACTCAACCCCCAATTAACCAAAGTCTTACCGCAGCTTAGCCTCCAACCCATTGGGTGTGTGGTAAAAAATTTCATTCTTATTAACGGTAATGTTCTGACACTTATGTCCCATCACTTGAAGCCACTAGTTTTCCCATTAAGTGCCATATTTCACTTAACCGGCGCGATGTCTCGGTATGGACCTCATAAGGAACGTATAAAGCATCGTAACGAGGAAGTTATTAGAAGCAAGCGACAGGTTCTGCAAGAATAAGTGTTTTCTTACAAAAAATGTTGCGGCAGTGGTGGTTTATTTTTTGAAAAATATTTAGCTGACTACCAAATACGGATTGTTTGTTTCAGTTTGAGAAAAAGGAGTTCATATGCGTTTCATCACTTTGTATGAAGTTAACTCAAAATGCTACCTTCCAATGTGGTGTGACAATTGCTACGCGTGGGTTTTAGCCTCTTCATGTTTTTGCCAGTGAAATGTTTTCCTTCGTTACGTAGACTTGTATTTGCCTAGTTCCCAAATTATGAAAGTTTAAAATTCCTCAGAATTGTGCAACAAGAAAAAAAGTTTTAAGTTCATCATTGATAGTACCTGACCACCACACGATTAATGAATCTAGCTGCAGAAACTTCTTGCGTGAATATTTATTCAACCTGTCATTTCCTAAAGATGCTAGGTAATAAAAGTTGACATTACCCATTCTTGGTAGTGAAAATGTATATGGGATTTTAACCAGTCTCATATTAGTGACACTATTTCAATTCACCTAGTCATTTAACAGTACTTCCACAGTACTTCTCTAGGATCACCCTGACCTGTTGATTCCCAGACTGTGGAAGCAAAGGTGCTTCCGCTTCTGATAACGTTAATTTTAATGTTTTGGTTGTAGTTCAAGCATCGGTACTTAGCGGGACCTGTCATTGGCACATACAGTTGGGGTCGTAATCACCGCCACAGATGAAACCATTTGTATGAAAAACGTACAATGCTCACTTCGGGTGAAATTTAGTTGTTTGAAGTTTTGTTCATTGGTGTGTAGTGCTCGGTGAGTGGTATTCACCTACGTATATATCCGAGGAACGCGATGCTTGTTGTGGAAATCTCTAAGTCGAAGTAAGTCATAAATGTGACCGACTCCCTGAACTGGAATCACTGTTTGCCCAGAGCAAGAGTTATACTTTTTTAATGTCTATTCCATTCCGGTTGCTGGCAACCTATACCCATTCCTTTCACGGCTCACACAAATGTTACGTAATCTTTTTGAATCAAACTAGCATATTCAACAAATAAGCGTGCATATCCACACACACGTTGGCTACGGAGGTAATCTGGTACTGATTAACAACGCTATCAGTAGGCAAATAGGTTATTTTAACTTGCTGGTTAAGAACTAGAAAATCTTTGGTCGTTGATTGCAGAACGTTTTCAAAAGTTTTATTCAAGTTTGAATTGAGTTGACATATCAGCAGTTGTCAGACGATTAATAACAGCATTTCTTGCAGGATGTGTTTTAAATTTTTGATTGGATAAAGTTGGTAGTAAATACACCTGTCAACTCGGGCGTCTAGAAGAATATATTTAGTTACCCAGTTACAGGATTCTAGGGCTTCGAATTCCTTCGGTACCTTGTTAATGAACCGACCTACATTAAAGGAACTCTTCGCATCCCAGCCTAGTAGCTAGAGTATCTCTTCAAATGTCGCTTGCGCCTGAACTGAGTACATTAGCATAAGGGTATTGGAAGCGACTGATTAGTTAAAACAAAGGAATATTATGGTTTAATTAGCTAAACCTAGTCAGATTTGTCAGTAATTTCATTACAGAACAATATCAATTTATCCAGTGCCCAAGATACAACTGAATAAAATTCGGTATCACACCTGTTGGGTTAAAAAGTAACTACAGATGACCTTATTGTGAGGGGGGCGTATGCGTAATCAATATAAATGAACGATAACAAGTTTTTCTCTTAGATATGCTTCTGTTTCCGTCTTATTTTGAAAATACTTAGTGGAAATGTAATCCTTCATAAGATTTGTTAGTCGTGGTAAACAGGAAGTCTCTGTGGAAGCACACTAATAAGCTGTCACTTCTGGCTTACTATTCCAAACAACTTCCTGTTGACTTCCTATATCGAACTGCTTATTCATTCTGTCTCATCCAGTGACTTAGTGGTTTGCACACTTTGTAGCTGACACTCTGACTTCAACCTTCCCGTCTCTAATTTATAAAATCTACCCTGTTTTATTGCCCTTATGTCAGTGTTTACACGCCGATTTCGGTCCAATTTCTTTATTTTACTATGCAGATAAAGCCAAACGACTTTTGGAGGCAACTCTTCAGTGGGCAAGCAGTCAACAAGTAGAAAATAACTCTGACCAGTGCGGTACTCCATCGCAGCTGACCAGATCAATGAATGCAGAACCGTTTATCTCTGTCAGCCAACGTCTTTTTCAATGCGAACTGTCTCAAGAGAGAGATTCTGGGTCTAGCGATACTGATATACAACAGAAGATCAATGATGCGGTTTGTGTACTACGGTCAGCTTTGAGCAAAATACATTTGGACACACAGCACTATGATGTAAGTAACCTGCCTTGTGGTATTCTTAGCTTAACATAACAATTCGAGTAAAAATAGATGGAAATTTCGAGATCCTGTTTGTGTATACTGAAAATCATCCACGAAAGTGAATATTGTTCATGGGCTTTGTTTTATCTGGTATACATACACAAGCTTGTTTATGAGCTTGTTGAGTATGAACAAAATGGTTCCGTGGACAGTGAGGAGGCCCCGATAATTATTTTTACTATTGTCTACTATGATAGCTAACTCTACTTACAGTCCTGCTCAGCGTATTGATTCCTGTGTATCCAGTGTTTACTCAACTTGTGTGTGCCTATACCATAGTAAATATATGCTTCTGTGTTTTACACGAATGGGCAATTTGGGAGGTAGACGCAATTTTTTCAAGCCCGTTACCTTTTCCAGCTCATATCCGCCTTCAAGAGACAGATTAACATGGTTAGTAACTTAGACTAAACATGATTATCTAGTAGGATATGAGAAAATGTTGCTTATGCTAAACAGGTCCTTGAACAGTCCAGTCGGTAGTAGAACTAGGACTCAGCCAGTAAGCAGTCAGAGGTTATTGTGCGCGCATACGCAGACGCGCCTATTCGCGGGATTGAAAAACTAAACCTAACGAACCATATGCTCTCGTGCGCGCATCACAACCATCACACTAGGGCGAGTGTGTTTACACTCACCCACCTTGGCAGGTCGGTTGGTTCACTGTTAGATGGTTTACTGACGTTGTTGACCAAATCATTTTTAGGTCAAACACAACATTTCAGGTTCATTCATATTAGAAGCCATTCACTATTGATTCCTCTTCATCCGCTTTTGGAAAGTTTACCACTTTGCCGTCAACATGATTATAGGCTCACATCTAGAGGGTTATCGCGATTTTCGATATTTGTGCTGGTAACGTTTTCATTTACTGACAACGGTCAGACGCTGTTCAAGAGTTACTAGTCAAACTGAAATCACGAGTACAATTTAACACGCTGCCCGGCTGGTTTAAAATGTTAGTCTGTGTTATTTTGATGTCTGATGTGATAGATTTCACCTCACAGCCTTCAACTACAGACGAGTTTCATAGAACAGCTACTGTAAGTCCATGGATTTCAACTTCACTGTAGAATCTCTGTGGCACTTTAATCAACTGCGTTAAATTCGACATTTTGCTTGCTTTCTTAAACGGCCAGGCAGCTCTAGAACCACATGCAGATAAGTTTGGTTGAACTTCAAGATGTGGTACTTTATCCCAGTTTATCAAGTTGTTTGAGTATAGATCGATGTACAATCCTCTGTAGCCTGAGAGTGGATTTGATGAGAATTCTCAATGCTGATGAGATGTTCTAGGATGTGAAATTCGCATTACACTGTGTTTCTGTACCAAGGCTGCGATCAGATATATTTCTTCAACTTACAATAAGAACCTCGCTGTTTGGTAACAACGGTTACACGACGACTAACATACTTGACGCTCTAATTAAATTGGTGACTCATCTGGTTAACTCTACTTCATCATATAGTCCATTCTTTTTTCGATGATTTCCCGCCTGAGAGTTCATCGTCACTGTTGCGGAGAATAACGACTTGAGCCGTACCGGAGTCTGGCCAGAGACTCCACCGTTAAAAAAATTAGGGCCGACTGACTCTTTCACTACGAAACTAACCATCATAATGGTTAAAATGCGCACACTTGAGCATTTCGAGGAGACTAACTACAAAATTCGTCAAAGCAAAAAGATCACTGTCAACTGCTGGCATTTAATTTGGCCTAGCCGAACCCATTACCAGTTACTAGTACGGAATAATTTACTCTACAAAACGAACGACGTTGTAGTGCTTAATTAACTGAAAATCCTTAATTTTGTTGACACCGGTTGTACCTAACAGGATAATTACTGTCCCCGCCCGAAAGGATCTCGGAATTTGAGCACTACCCACATACAGATATGGCTGAGCTTTTGTGTACAGTACTGTTAAATCGCTTGGTCTTCACGCTTATTTTTTCACTGGCTAGATCTTTCCGCATTTTAATCAGTCGTCAACTGTTGACTTGTGTCTATTCGCACGCCGAAGGTGGCAGGATTGTACCGAACCGAGTGAGATATTCGCTGAGGAAATCAACAACCCTCAACAAAATCAACACGAAACCAATGGTGCCGACGTGTAGACACCATCGTTGTTATCATCGTCAACAGCGAATGTTTCTATTCATTCCAGGTGAACGGATATGTAACTAGTGCCATGGCAATCGACAGAGCGCTATTAATACACAGTTTTTGAATTCTTGATCACATCGTTTGGCCAAGACTTTAACACGACTGGGTGAGATATTGTGGTTGGACAGCGATATTGAAGTCACAGATAGCAAGACCATCAGTTACTCATGAGTAACAGTGGTGTGATGTGTTGCCCATGAATCCAGATTTATTTACACAGCTTCTAGTTCAAAACTACCGTTTATCTTTTGATTGAATGATGCAAAGAGGGATAAGCTGAAGAAAGAGTCCAGTATGGATTGTTTTGTAACAGTTACATTTCGAAGATGGTTATCAAGAAATTTAAACATGATATTGACTAATATCAACCGAACTGATGTTCACTATATTCCCCAGCTCATTGACTACTTATAGGTCCTGGTAGTATGTCTAGCAGATCGAACTTTCTTGCCCATACCATGCACCAAGACTGTATGTTCCCGAAATAGAGGTTGGAAAACCACTATTGGTCTTAATAATGTTTCTTTCTAAACCCAAGTGACTAATCGGGTGAAACAAGAAAATAAAAGGATGCCTCATGATGGAAGCTGGGTCTTTCCACAGTTTTATTGTGTTGCGCTTGGTGTTACAGAAGTCAATTCACAAGTTTATCTACTAAGGATCTGATACATATTTATTAGCAAAACTAATGGGGTTGGTAGTGGTTCTCATGGAATTACGGATAATTTATCTAGACTGAGTATTTATCTTATAACTTACCTTGAATGACAGCTCGTGCTATACTTACGTTCATTAGTGACTTTCTGCAAATAAAACTCGATCGACCTGGTGGTAGTCACCACGGAGGTCAAGTACGTTGTGTTCTGCAAAACTCGTTCTGACCACCCCAACAAGAGAAACTGGCGAAACCAAATAACAAGTATCGTACTCGCTTACACCACTGTTTTAAATTAACGACATAAAGTGGCATCCACCAAACTTGACAGTATTTCCTCTCCAGAAATAAAACAAATAAGATTCACAAAACTGAGTCAAACGTCTGCCCTAAACCAGGCTTCTTCTCGTTTCGAACCAGCCTATTGCCAGTCTGGTCGTTGTTAGGTGCAAAAATATGCACTTGGTATGAAAAGAACATGAACAATTCACGCCGGTTCGCTAGAAATCAGGTCTTGAAGAAAGGACAATCTTTCGTTTTATCGACGTTGCTTGGTTCTAATCAAACGGAAGAATACTGTGAATACCTCCACAACTTTCACCAATAATCATGTGGATAAATGAAAAAACAATACGAATGCTCTAGGTGAACTGCCAACGGCTGTAAGAAAATTGTGACAGAAGCGGACCACACCTCTTTTATGAAAACTATTTTCTCCGAAGTTTGTCAGCTCAGTTCGACTCTCAGGTTAATTAAAATTGCTAGCTGAATAGAGCTGGTACATGAACTCAAAAGTGGGTGAAAATATAGCCGGGACCAGTTGGCCTGCAGCGATTACTTCAAAATAGTTAGTTGAAGTAAGACCGTGATTACAACAAAATACTCTGAAGTGGGCTGAAACGAACTGAGTCCGGCAAAATACATTCATTCCATAATTTTTCATTAGTGTCATCGAAAACATTAATGCGCACAATTCATGACCTGGCAAGTTTCCCTCATACTATATAAGTGCTTTTTAAAGAACAGCAGATTATAAGACAGAACATGCCGAAAATGTCTCGTGGGTTTTCAGTGGACTACACGTCAACATTACCTTAAAGTTTGAACATTAATAGAATGGTTCTTCCTTTGTTTTTGAATTTCCGCACTTGGAATTACCAGTGCTTACACTCCAACAGATTTGTGCCTAGGCATTACAAAACGGACCTCACCAAAACGTTATTTAATAGGACCAGAAAGACTAGTACTCAGGACACAAGCCAGAATGAACTGAAATCAATTAACCGAGCTATCTTGGACAACAGGTATCCGCAGTTATTAATTTTCAAGTTTTCCAAGGGAATACTCCACGAACAAACAATAATGATGGTGTCAAAGTCGAAAGCCTTATTAAAACTGTCTTTCGAAGAGGATGATGTTAGTAAGTCGCTACAACGCCGACTGAAGGCCGTTGTGGTACGAGTGTATAATGCTGCAAGGATTACATCACAAAATGAATTCAAGTTTTATCTCCAAAAACCGAAACCCTTCCAGTCGCCAGACCCCATATCATTTACCGAAATCCAAGTAATTGCCAGGTAGACTACATTGGCATGACGGAGCGGCAGCTGAAGTTTCGTGTATTGAAACATATTCCAGCATCGGTGAGGAAGCATGTCACCCATCTGCCAGCTGAAACTAGTTTGTGCACACAACAGCCGCCACACAGATCACCGACATCAGCATCTACCCATCCTCTAGAGACCTACACAAGTGGTCACAGCTGTTTACGCAACTGTTGAACCCTGGTTGTTACGAAATGCTGAGGCAACTGCACTGAGACGTTGAGGTTCACATATGTATGTACAGAAAGACATTTGTCAGCTTAGCGGTGCAATGGTAACGAAAATAATGACCGATTCGTTATTAACTTTTCTGTATGTTCGCGTTATACATGTAGTTACACATTTGACCCTCTGTTTTCCGCTTTCTGTCCTGTAGTACACACTTGATAATATGCAGATAAATTTACCATGCCCTAAACCGTGCGCATTGCCTTCTCTAACTTCTCTAATAAAATTTGTTTCTCGAAGATGGTGCTTTGAA
>LUCH01009605.1:4768-16682 GCA_013368495.1 Paragonimus heterotremus | reverse complement strand
TCCGGGTCACTTGGGCCTCCAACCTCGATCCGGTGAACAAATCGCTGAAATCGCTGGAATCACTGATAACTAATCGTAGTGGTTTGTTATTATGTGGACGATATCTGGATGTTAAAGTTGCCGGAAACTTCCGACGGATAATTCTGTGCAACAATTATATGAGAAGGCCAGAGAGAATCAACGAAGACGTCAGTCAAAAAGGTAAACTCCCGAAGTGGAATGCTTGATAACCAGCATGCACGTGGTGTTGCGAGTCAAGAATACTGATGGTGCAGGGTTTGTTTATTCAGGAAACCAACAAGTGAGTTGTGAGTTTCAACATTACAACAGATGAAAACAGTCATCTGTTCGCAGTAATGGTCCTAGAACGTTACTGTTGACGCAGACATCACTGCACGGTTTCTGTATGTACCGCAAACCATTTCATGCGATGCTGCACTCCAATGTTTTTTCTTGTATTTTCTTGCAGCCGCTTCAATGTCAAAATCCGTGCTGTTGCTCCACTACTTACTAGCAGTGGTGTTAGTACGATCGTTCCTCCTCACTATACTAGTTCAGCTCTAACGGAAGGTGGTGCAGGCATGAATTATGCAATGGCAAGCATTGTGGAGCAACTTTTCGACTACAAATCGCTAAATGCCACATATGTGGTGAACTTGGCCACATTCGTTTAGTCTGGCAAAATTGAAAATCTCTTACACAATTCATGTTGTAACGACCATAGTGAACAATAATTCTGCTAGTTACATGTCATTGAGTATTACTGATCATCTGGATGTTTACTCTCTCATAGTCTAGTCAATTCGCTCATCCGTAATTTTCGTCGGGGATCGAACAATACCTGTTCCATGTCTCGTCGTGTTGGCGTTTTTTCTTTGTATGCTTCGGCTTTCAAGGTCGATAACAATACAAGGGGTCAATAAACTGAGTCCTGGTTTTCATTACTGTAAGTTCTTTGATAAGGGGAACCAAACTGAGTATTGTTATGTAAGACTGTCCTATTAACGTTCTACAGTGAAAGATTGATTGCCGGTTCTCCGTCCACAGCCCTTGTTGATTCTGTTTATTTTGCCAGTATTGTTGGACAAAATTAGCGGGTTATTAGTTCTACTGATGCAACATGCGAGCCGACCGTCTTTACTCTCACTTTTTGTCCCACTTACAAACCAGATTTGCGGCAAAGTGTAGACACCTGAGGACAGCGTTTTTTCGAAGTAGGAGTTCCAACAACAGTCCTGAAAAAGGGCACAACTGGAAACAAGCATGAGCCAAAGGCTCAGCAAGCCATGCGCACGACTTACACAATCGAAAACTAAAAGGACGACGACCATACGGCATCACGCCCTGTTACGCAATTCAAATTCAACCTGTGCGCGATTGCTGGTTCGGATCGCACCCCTGCTAGCACAATTAAGGGTAATTTAGGATAAATCCCCGATTCGGCCTAATGGACCAATCCGGAGACTATTCAGGGATTTGTTAGGGATTTGACACACGTTCCCTAATTTAGCCCTAACGAGCGTAACGCACTAATTTTCTGATTGGTCAATTTCCCGTACCCTAATTTTGTCCTAGATTAGCCCTAAAGCACCTAATTTACCCCTGAATTAACCCCCAGTTAGCCCGAAATGACCCTTCCTTTCACAATACAATCCTCGTTGATCGCACTTATCGCAGCCGTAGTATGCACAACGCCCACGTACCTGCTTAACGTACGAGCAAGCCGGTGAATCACGGATTACCGCTTTTAAACTGGCCGTAACCGGAACATTGTCGGTAAGTAAGCCACTGCTTAGGACATTACGCAGTTCTTGCATTACCTCAGAAAGACATACATTGACGTCTTCCGGCTTGCTGCTCCCTCCGTACACATCAACCACAAACGGTTCAGTTATGATCGGTTCATTCAGGCGACAGAGAATAGACCACATTGTGAGCTTTCCTGCATTCGTTGGTGACAAACCGTCCACATACAACTGGATGCCAACGGAAGTCACATGCTTTAGCCACCCGCTTGCACAAGCATTTGCAATGCCATTAACCAAACCTAAATGAGCATGTTCGCCCGGATACACGGCACACATGGGCGAACATCTCGGTGTCGCCAACAACGTTCGGGCATCAGTGGGTAATTCCGGTATTCTTTCCTTCAGCGTGCGTAACAGTCGGGTCACCTGCATTTCAGGAGTGTTGCTGGAAATTGCCCAGTCCCGTAAGCGGTCAACGATGTCAGCATCAGGAAACTCACCTATCGGATCCTGCACGCCATTTCCTGTTACGTTTTCCGGTAATTCTGAAATCAATCATTTTACTGTCATTACAGTTTAAATTACTTTCAGATAGCGACTGTAATATATGTCCCCGTACGGACCCAATTGTGGATGCAGAACGTTGAGAAACGTCTACATTATCCAACGAATATTGAACATTGCGATGGAATTCAGCACGTGAACGTCACACGTTTCGATAAATGGTGGAACGACTGGCTAACACCTCAGAAATCACTAAGGATTTAACAAATATTTTGAGGTTTCTCACTTCAGCGTTATCGTGGTGTTGATCAGACATGATCACAAGATCGGCGATGCGAGTAAACAACAGACACGGCCAACGGGGTGAAAATTTGAGCAACGCGCGCGTGAATAACTGAAGCGGTTAGAGTTTGGCTAGACAAATAACTGGTTTATGCGTACAACGTATACTCCCTCAATTTTAATGCAAACCGTTTGTGTTATGTAATTCATGTATTTTATAAATAGACACTATAATGGTGAACGGGCGATGACATCTATTTTCACCACCCAACAAACTACTGATCGAAAAAATCCATCTTTAAATTACCCCTAAACCACACTAAATTACCCCTACCTCAATCCCTAATTGGTGCTAGCAGGGACGTTGCACTGAGCACTCCTCCACTGTGGACGCTTGCAGAGTTAAATTATTTTTTCATCACGATTTCATGAAGTGCCCCTGAAAGATGACTAAAGAAAACTGGAATTTGTGTTAAAAGTGTTACTGGTCATTTTTCAACAATTCTTGTTTTTTGTCAAAAAACCCCAAGGTGGACATCAACATACGACACTGTGGCGAAGAAGCTCATATTGAGTGCTCACCATCAACCTGATCACAGGGCATTTATATAAAACACAGCTGTCAGTGCGAAATGAAAAAAACAGGTAGCAAGTTCAAGTGAGGTCAGACACGTCGCAGGCACACAGAAAGACAACGTTCTGATAGGATTACGTCACAATTACGACGCAACTGGAACCATGACAATGTGATCGGTTGTGTTGTGGGTGGTTGACCATGGCAATTTCAACTATTGAACAAAGCGTTTTCGTGTGCACAAGGACGAATTTTTCAACTGAATCCCAGTCGCCTCAGCTATGGCCGAAATTCGGCATCGGACAACTTTTGAGTGACCACTAAATACTAGGTAAATCTGACGAACAGAGGAGTCCTGGTTGGCATTAAGATGTTTGTCAACGAAGGATGCAACAGTCGCGCCGGTAGTTGTTGGAATCGCCATGACCAACCCTCCACATGTAACGGGCAGGCCAGACGTTCTGGGTTCGTCTACAGGTTACACTCGTGAACCAACTTTGAGCAACGTGGGGACACCAGGGAACACCGTTCTTCTCAAGTAAGTGTTCCTACGATAGTCCTGTGAAAGGAGACAGTAGAAACAATGGTGAGCCAAAGGCGCAGTAAGACATGCACACGACTTACGGAATCGAAAAAACTGGCGCCAACAACATGGCAGCACGATACGTTGCACACAACACTACCGATGAAAGCGACATGGTTGTAGTTGCATCATAATTGTGGTCATCATATTAGAACGTTGTTTTGTGTGTACCTGCGACGTGTCTAATCTCACTTGAACTTGCTATCTGTTTTTTAATTTCGCACTGACAACTGCGTTTTATGTAAACGTTGTGTAATCAGCCTGATAATGAGTAACTGAAAAAGAGCTTGTTCGCCAAACCATTTTTGAAGTCTTGAGTTCGACAGCCCCCATTGCCGTATTCTCAATGGAATGTTAACAATTACTAATCGATCAGTGAGGGAATTTCACGGTACACATTCTTCCTCAAGCCGGGTACAAAAGACGCTTTACTACAGACTTCACGTGACCAGGTTTCTGACAAGTTGATGACCGTTAATACTCCCTACGGACTGTTTTGCTATCATCTTTTGCCTATTGGTCTGAATGTGTCGGTCGCTGTATATTTAACGATGTTACAGACTATGACTGTCAGTCTAGAGAGTGTTTCCTTTACTATAATGAAATTATTGTGCATGTGTCAACCACCTTTTCACGATGGACGACTTTGTTTCTTGTTTAAAAGTGTTTATTGTTCAAACGTTCCTAAGAACTCTTCCAAATGCACTTGTCGCGCGTCCGAATTTTCATATTTGGGATTTCCGATTGATGAGAACGATTACCGTCCTGGTGCTAATAGTTTTCATTACGTTTATCTAGGGTATCCGCAGTAACCAATAATTATATGGATTTTCTAAGTATCTCTACTGTAATCGTGTATTCCCGTCTGCCTGTCCTGTACGCATACTTCTATGTATTCCAGCAAATACATGGCCGATTTCGAGGTGGTGCTCAACATGTAGCCAACGGTCGGCCAAACAAAAGGCAAATCGGATGAGAATAACGACTGTTGATTATCACGCTCTTTGTGGTGATCGAACAAGTTTTAAATTTTTTTAAAACGTTATAATATTCACAACATTTCATCCACACCCGCTCCCGACTGCCGCCACTTTGTGCACGTCTGTTTCATTTCGCGCTTTCAGCAAACGCTCGTTTGCATTTCCAATCATTTTGTGTGTGGTGAGTGGGGCCGTGTTGTATCGCTTGCGATCTACGGTCACTCACAGTTTCGTTGAAAGTCTTGTAATTGCGTTAATTGTATTTCATTATATCGGTTTTAATAATGCCGCCTTAATAATGGTGGTTTATGTACATGTATCACACGTAATCCGTACTGATTATTTGTATTAGCGTTCATTATAAAACTGAGTGGCGTGAAATGGTGGTACGATAGATGGACCACTAAAAGGCATATATGACCTGAAAAAGATAGGTTACGCGTATTGGATGAGAAGTATGCATCATGTTTGGTGAAGGAGGAGCTGGAACAACGGACAACATGCGTGCAGACTGCAAGTCGGATGTAGTCTAGCATTTTCATGTTACAGGGCAGAAACATCCGACAAACCTACGACAAGTGGATAAGATAGTGCAGCTGCTGCTTCCTGCTCAACATCTCACTAGATCAGCTGCTGTTGAAAATTCCACCCATAGTAATGGGAGCTTCCTTTATACAGTTACTTATTTCGCAGTCAATCAGTCGCCTGCGATATCCAGTAGTGCAAGTGCCATACCATTGTTTACAATCTACGTAAAATCAGTTACATCCGCCTACTTTGAACCATTCTAGGCCTTGCCAAAACCTATTGTTACTGGTTTGCTGCTTGGTCTGCGCACAAAGCGCAGAACCCCTTGGAGTGCACATAAAACAATGCTTGCCAATGGATGTTATGTACACACTAGGATGCCGACTTATCTGCGGAGCGTTCACCAACCTCAGCGTTTTACCGGCTGTGACAATTTCTCGATGCAAGTCAGTATAGATGAAGTACCCTTATTTGACCGTCCCGGTAAGGAGTTGTAGCCCGTGCTGCACCCATATACCTGTAGTAGAAGAAAATGAATGAACGACAATAACCCTCGATAGAAAATAACGAGTGAAGTCATGGACTGGACTAACCTAGGATGAACAACATTCATGAGGCATCCAGTGCCATTGAGGGAACTATTCGCAGTGTGCCAAGTGTCAGTAATAGTGCGATGCTTTGGAGTCAAATTTTAATACAACAATGAAATGTTTCACCCGGATGCTAATCACCGACCGTTGAAGGAAAAGCGAGCACGGGTGGGTAGTAGAATTTTATTCAGAAGCACTCTGTCTATTGTTTGTCAAAAAGAGAAATATAGCGGGATCTGATGTAGCAATTGCGCCAGATGTAAGTGATGAAGTACAAAATAATGAAAACACCACATTCCTGATACAGAAGGTTTGATAGGACCTATAAACTTACCTCAAAAACTTTAGATGAGTTCCGCTGTTTAGTGAGTTCTCTGATAATAGTGTCGAGTTATCCCTGATGCTGTCGACAAGGAAGAACCGCTGTTTTATCCTCTCACAAAATAAGTTCGTTTGAGCCAATCCACGTGGACAGGCCCTCCTGCCCATGTCGAAGTTTCTACTTACCAAACGACACTACGTGCATTTCCCCTACATTTTCTGTCGAAATCAATAAATAATGCAGTATCAACGAGTATTGGAGCTACGTTAGGACAGGTGAATTGTCTTCAGTCGCCTCATTTCAGTACAGCGTGAATATGCACAAACACAAAAGCAGGCACCGGTTGTCGAAAGCAACGTCACCAGGCTTAGTAAATACTTACTTTGCGTTATTTTCACCACCTTCAAAAAACCCTTAAATTTATTTATAATCCTAAAATTTTCATCGGTAAGTCGTCCGCAGCGTAGGTCCAACGAGTGAGGGTCGCTTCGAATGCGCACTCGTATAATATCCAGCGCTACTGAATCCTTCATTACCGATTCAGTCTCACAGTGAGTAAGCCATAATCTGGTGATCCGCTGTTGCCTTCTTCAAACATTCAACGGCAAAAGATGCACTTTATCCTTGGAACGGTTAATAAGATGTAAAAGCTGGGTTCAACGACGTACTAACTGAGTAAATCTACAATATAAGTTAATTTTTCACCTACAGTGTAAAAGCTTCAGAACATGAACGAAGAATTTGCCCGTACTACCAAATGGACAACTAGACATCGAGCAGTGATGGGGAGGATAAAAGAGAGTTGAGCTCAAGTAAACAAAAGAGAACCTGATGGGTAGCAGCATAAAAATCATCCACAGATCAAGGTGTGCAATAAATTATGATTTTCTTGAAAAAATATACAATAAAAATGTATTGTCTTATCATTTAAATTATCACACGGCTCAGGCTGAATAACAATGACGAATATGATAGCAGTAGCCGTAGTAAGAATAAAGACGATTAATGCAGTCCAGCTGAAGTGGATTATAGAAAAGAATGCCACCTTTCAACAATGTTTAAACCAGGTGCAGCACGATTAACGATAGTCTGACGAAGTTTAACGGAAACAACAGGCATCGTGGTGCACAATTCATTCTTATATCGACTGCTTGTTTCAGTGCGTCGACTCTGGAGGGGTTGGTGACTCAGACGGTTTACTTAGTCGACCACTTCGAGTTTCTCCTTTTGAATTGACCATTTAAGCTCGAAAATATTGCTGGCCAACCTTGGTCTTGGTGCGCAGTGGTTGCATCTGCGATGCCCAGTGGAGGCTCCTTGAGGTCTACGGACGTCGAGGTTAACTTTTGTACCGACCTCCTAGAGTAACTTGATTTTTGTTGGTATTCTGTTGTACACTTTAACGCATGCTGGCAAGGCATGTTTGTTTAGCCCAACTATTTACCCTATTTCCGCTAGCGTAGAGATTCTTCACTATTTCGTTCCGCGCGCTATACGCTCGACGCTTACTAGCTGTACACTTTTCTGTTCCTTGGTCGTGGCAATATGTAGTGCACTGCGCTGTTTGTTGTCTTCTGAATCATTACCATTGTGCAACTCTTCGAATCTGGAGTGAAACACTGTGGGAGAGTTCCCACACCTTTTGCTCTTCTCAATAGATTACTGTGCTATGGTGATTGAATTATTCTTACTCCTACACTACGATCCGCTGTCTTAAATGAGCCACACTTCCCTCATTTGATAATTGGGAAGAAAAAGTCATTGGCCCGCCTGACTTGTTGAGAGACAGAGATGGACATTGGTCCATATAATATTTCCGGAAGTTGTGCTCAATGTATGCAAAATGCGCAATCATTACTATCAAAGTGGACACCATGGTGGATAACTTGTTAGACTTTGTAGTGAGTACATGTTGACTGCATGGTTCGTTCTGGTTAGTTGTTTGTTTCGATTATCCTTCATCCATATTCGCCTTGGCCGGAATTTGTTTCACACGATCAGAAGCTGCGGACGTCGAGCAGATTGCGTTCCAAGAAATCTTCATTTGGAACGAAGTATAATGTGCGTTGGTCACTGAAAACTGCACTAATTTCAATGCGCAAGAGTTTGAAAACTGGTTTGAAAATGTGGGTTGTTGTCATCTGCTCACCGCACCAGGACATTTTCAATCCAAACGTCGTAGTAAACAGTTCGTGCGTATTCTCGAAAGTGCGGCAAAGCTGAAGGTGGATAACTTCTTGAGGTGGTATTAGAATTCTGCCCACTCAACAGCTGGAAGCAGTCCAGCAGTGCTATTCAGGAACCCTATTCTCCGAACCAGCCTGCAGAGTTTGGAATCAACTGAAACTGTATATCGTCGCGGAAACAAACATCGATCATCCTGATGACTTGTGTTCAATAATCTGAATACTCAGATGTGTTACAAGCTTGATTTTGATGGAGAATATGTTCACGGTAGACGTGTTGAGTAATTTGTTTGTAGTTTACTTGTTTGCACCCCTGACGTGACCATTTTTAGCACCGATATTTACGAGACTATTCCACGTCCGAATTTCTTGCTTGGAGATGTCACTAAAACCGAGCCGTCGGCATTGTTTTTCTGTGATCACCTCAGAAACAAACAACACAGAACTTATGACAATCCAGGCTTTCAGTTAAACTGTGCCAGTTGCCTTGATTTCCACTAAGCCAATTTCTCATTTATGTTGTTTTGTTACAGCGTTGACAATTACGTGTACAGTTGTGCTCGAAATACGAATCTGGAGTTAACGTGTTATTCTGTGTAATTCTACTTTCCATTCTTGATTCCACGATAAATTTCTGCGCGAGACAACATTCCATACCGTCTAGAAAGTAAAAATCCCGTAATGGTTGGACAATTCGCGAGGTCTGCGAAAATCCGTCGATTTTAAGGAAATAACTGGGTCCAGACCAGAAGATCGTCCCTTTCTCCAGAAATATTGGGACCCTCCTATCTTCCTTCATCATCACGAAAGTTTATATACATTTTTCCGGAACCGTCTACGTCGAATGATGGCAAAATCCTTCGACTGTTCATTTTCTGCACCCTGAAAAAGCTTTTCTCTGGCATGACCTTGAACATGAGGTCAACGTCAACCTTGTGAAGCAAAAAGTGATGTAACTAATCATCATTTTTCATCGAACAATGAAAATTTGAGAACTATCGTTTTAGAAGCAAACGAGCCAACTGCCCCTTCATGAACTAGAATTTTCCTGTATTATTATGCCCGTTTTGTTACTTTATTTTCATAATTGGTTTATTGTACAATTAACTATTATGTGTACGTTATGGGTTTCACGTTGAAACGTGTGTACTGACTATGATTATCTGAGCGTGTTTTCCGCGGATGCGTTGAGAAATATACCATTATTATTATTATTATTATTATTATTATTATTATTATTATTATTATTATTATTATTATTATTATTATTATTACTGCGTCGAAACCGGTTCAGGTTTAGTGCGTACGTGCACTACATCAACGTTTCCTCAGGTATACGCGGAAATACCAGACGCGAAATTAAAATACAGATAATTGTGGAGACCGAAAATATATTATGCGATAATTACAAGTGGTCTCGATCAGCGCTAAACGACACCGATACGCGGAATAGCTAGGGAGGATAAGGATCCGACAGCCGAGCGCGCGAGCAAGCCGGAAAGTGTGTATGGCGCGAATTGGCGCGCATAGGCCGACAAGCATGCAAACAAACAAACGCGATCGCATGCATCAGGCAGACAGCAGGCAAAGATCCTTAAGGTCCTATGTACAATGTGAGCTAAGATTTTAGGAAGGATTTTACACATCGTACAGCAGGCAGACCGGGGGTATCTCCAGGTCACTACACAGGGACAGAGCATAGTTAATCGCTTTATTTCTGTTATACTTCACCGGGACCATCACACTTTCTTAGCTTATTCAGTCCGCGGAATAAGGAATAACTCTTTAATTGTCTACTCAAGTATGCTTAAGAAACGTTCGCAACCTTGTTAGTACATCTGTTCAAAAACCTGTGTGCGATTTTTCGTGTCGACAGTGAACCTTGGCATGTTGGGCCTGAGTGGAACGCACCATTTATGGATTGAGCACTGTGACCAAAACGTCAAAAAGGATAAGCTAGCGTCTTTCCTGCATTTAGGTCAGCCAATGTTAGTGGCAGTTTTATAGGATTATCAATTTTGTCTACATCTGTCACGTGACAATGTTCCAAAAGACAAGGAATTCATTGACCACAGTCCGTCACTTCAGCTTCAAGGCACTATTAAACCTGCGCCTTGACTTTGAAGCAGTCAACGAGACCACTGTTCGAATGCATGAATTCAGCCTCTGATAAATCAATGGAATTAATCAGGTGTGTGAAGGCAAAACCCGTTGCAAGATCTCCAGACAAATCACAGACTTAAAAAAGGCGCAGCAACCTTGTTTCAAACAATAAGCCACACACTGTGTAACACATAGACTGGCTGTATTCAGTGGCTGTATGCCTTGCAAAACTCCGATGTTGTTCCAAACTTAGAGTAAACAAAACCTTTTGTACTGTTCGAAATGTGGTCCGACCACTTCTGACTTTTCTCCAGCCTACACTAATGTAATTCACAATTCAAATCCAGCGGTTGGCTGTTTATTCATCGAAATTTATTGAAAATGGCAAGATATAACTTGAAATTAGTAACGCATTTAGTGCCAGTGTCGTCATGAGGAAATACAGATCCATTGAAGGTTGTAGTGAACAACTGGGTATGCGCTAGACCCACGTCCACTAACAATTTAATGCGCCTTTTATGAACAGCAACTGAAACGTAGTCCCAACAGGCATCAAACTGGAGAACGCAGCGAGGTTTGGAAACAAACCGTATATTTCCAGCTGTTTAGAAATATGATAAGCAGTTAGTTCTAGCCTAGTCCGGGACCAAATGGAGCAACCACGAAGAGAAAGAAAAGAAGCACGAGATGTGCTACAGCCCACCCAGCGGCACTCAGACACGCGCCAGGCGAAAAGTGCTTGACACATCCGAGTGTGTCTAACAACGCTTGAATAGGTCCGGGTAAACGATCCAGAAGAATGGAACGGCAAATGATTCGTTAGGAATAGTGTTATCATTCGCTGCGTGCAACTAAGTGCACGACTGAGTAAAGTGGCACTTAGTTCATATCAGACCTTTTATAGCAGGTGTACACAGAATCATGCGAACAGCCCAAGTTAGATTCAGCGATTCAACGATTGATACACGAGTTTGAGGCAGAGGCCCAAGGGTCCCGGATCCAGTCGGTTTTTTTTGCTCAGCGTCGGGCGGGCGTCTGTTTATCTGAAAAACAGTCATTGAGAACAGGGTGTAGCACCGCTCTTGGAGATTACATTAAATACCAAAATCAAAGTTAGATTGCTCACATAATAAAGATTTTTGAAAATGAGTCAAGTGCCGTTTCAAAACGTTGGCTAGAATCGGAGCTAACGACCTCAGGAGGAAGACTGTTCCAAAAGTTAATAACCCTGTAAGAAAAGAAATGTTGCCTGAGAAAGGTCCGAGGACGTCGGTTGAAAAGTTTCTTACTATGTCCTCGTCGTCCGTCGTCATTCGCTTCAGTAAGGAACTAATCCGCGAGGCCTACTCTAAGGAGGAAGTGTCTGAGAATTAAATCGCCGCGGAGTCGTCGAAGTTCAAGTGGGTACAGTTCAAGAATTTCAAGTCGGGACTCGTACGCGACATTCCTTAAGCCCGTGACTAGTTTGGTAGCCGCGCGCTGGACACGCTCAATAGATAAGATGTCTTTCTTCA
>LUCH01009604.1:0-12358 GCA_013368495.1 Paragonimus heterotremus | reverse complement strand
GGTTGGGAAGCAAAGGGAGGGCTCCAAGTAACACAGTGCTTTTTCCTGTGTTGGAATGCGGTGCTCGAGATATAGAGATCGTGGGATGCGCACAGCTGTAGTAGTCTTTCACAATTATCAATGCGTTGTGCCCGGACACCAAACATACCTCCCTAGCCGTTTCTCATCCGGTTCACCACCTGTCAATGGCTTGTGAACAAAAAGATGGACGGATACTGGGCCAGTTTGCTCAAAGACAGATCGCCCGCAAGATTTCAACTCCAAAGCTACTACAGCCGAGCAAAGTCGAGATGATGCAACCGGAGATGCCTTCATAAGCGGCCACACGAGAGATACTGTTAGAATAGAAAGCGACGAACTTTTGGGCCTCTTCTGATCAGGCCTAATCGCTTGAGCCAGCATAAAAGCAGTCTCTGTTATACCAGTCTACTGCCACTAACTCCAACACAGCTGCAACAGAGTTCTCGAGGAACTCGTCTAGCCTTACCAAAATGCTTGATATGGCGGCCTCCAGTCCACTGACTGGAAAATGCCTCTTTTGCGAGTGCAATGAACACTCATTCAGAATGTCCAGCTCGAGATGCTGTGGAATGGATGTGGAAAGGGGCACTTTCAAACAGCTTGCTTGAGGTCACGGAACCGATAAACCTACCCCGCTATCATTCGCCCGTCCACTTCGACTATCACGGCTGCGGCTGTTTCAGATTGACTTTCAAATGCTGTGGTTGACCCTGAAGTTAACGAAACCCGCTTACAAACTATGATAGACACTGGCAGCTACGTAGCGTCTCCTGAGGGGTTGCGGAACTGTTTGAAAGTCACTAAATCCCACAGCGAAATAAAAATGACCCCTACAGTCCTGTCAACTGACATGTGAGACCACGTGCTGGTACCAATCAGGTGCAAAGATGTGTACCAGAAAGTCTTGCCACATTTATGTGCAGACGTTCTTCCAGGTCACGACTTTCTTAGACGTCTCAAATGTTGAAATTTCATTCGGCGGGACAGCCACCGACTTCGTTCTGTCGGCTGACCGCTCACATCGAACCGCCATTTTCGGAATCTAGTGGAAAGTTGCAAGCTAATCGTAACAAAATGCATAAGGCACTGCCCAATCGATGACAAATTTATGCGCGGTGAAATTCACGGTCTGCTTGCCGATGGAAAGAGCTCAAATCTTGGTAGTCACCAATGACAAGCAGAAAAGAATGGTCGTTGACCACAGCGTCTTAGATGCCTACCCCCTCCCCAAAACCAATGAGATGATCGAAAGCATCTCCACGCACGACACACAGCACGCTGGATCTTAATGGCGTCTATTATTAAGTTCTTATTCGGGAAGAAGAAAAGCCCTTTGAGGCCTTCGGACGTTGGTACCAGTTTCGCCGAATCCCATATAGTGTGACGAACAGCGTTGCATGCTGCCAACGAACTACTGACAATGTAACAACAGGAGAGTGATTAAAATATCTTCGTTTACATCGACAATATTACGGTATGGGGAGGCAGCTCCGTTGAACATAACCACAATCATCGGGAGTTTTTAGACGTAGCCAGGCTGACTTCCAGTGAGTCAAAAAACATTATCGCCGCCAAACAAATCAAACCACTAGGTTATGAGATGTCTAAGAACATCATCAAACCGGATCCCGATTGCCTAAAACCTCTACGAGAATCGGCCCTCTCTCTTGACTTGAAGTCCTTGCAACGAGTGGTGAGATTATTAGCTTGCTAAACACGGTGGATATTTCACTTATCTGATAAAACCTACAAACATGCATAATGACACATTCTCATCATCATCATGGATAGCAATACATCAGTGGTTCACATTGATGCTTAACTGCCAAACAACTACACGAAGAGGAGGAAATAAACCCTGTTTAGGAAGAGAGAAGAAAAAAGGGAGAGGGGAGGGGGACCTAGTCACTAAAAATAGCTACGTCTACATTCAAACATACAACATCAAGGCGCCTACATCTTGCAAACAAACAACCGAGCTGTAAATGGAAGTAAGACAACACATTCCCTCTACCCAAAGTCCCTTAAGGATCTAAAAGACAAGCTTCCCAAGTTACCATCAATGTGTTATAAAACATTCACCAATACACATGAGGGTCACAAATGACAAATGAAAAAGCAATCGCATAAAAGAAGCTGACCAATGAAACTGACCGAATGATACGGATCACAAATGTGATTACTTTATACAAACATCCTAAAATGAATAACACGAACAGAAACTCTTCCGCTTGTCCTCAAATTTCGAATGGTAGGAACAAAAAAAAATAACAAAGCAAGCACCGAGAAGACAACGTATTCTGCCACCAGACGTTAAGCAAACTTGTACGAGAAAGTGCTCCGTAGATATAAATATGGACGGACCTGGTGTCAGATGAGCGTGCGAAGAGAACCAAATTCTGTGCTGATCCATATCTCTGTAATGGTTCAAGATACTAGGAGTGTTTCCGAAATCATGTTCTTTGGGTCGGGTCTACTCATCATACGCAATTTCCACATTTGTTTGTTTAGGTTATCGACGTTTCCTTGGTGATATGTGAATAAAATCTAAAAACGGCCACGAAGACAAACACAACAATTGCGCCATGGTCTTTAGTGTTGTTAGCCGACAATACTTAGCATCATTGGGACCCCAGCTAAACAGTTAGGCTGAAACAATGAGAGCCAATCTTGTCAGCTTTTTATACCACTAAGCAGGGCCACAAATTGCTTGGTACGTTATTCTGTTCATCTACTCACAGAGCATAACAGCGCAATACAGATCAGAATCAATCGTCACAAACCAGGGCCACCTGCTTTCAAGACACGTCACCAAACGTCGCTTGTGAGATACCACCACATTCGTTAAGAAAAAATCTACGAAATTCACCGAAGTGAAGCGGTAGGGCTTCACAACCGTAATGCAGTGCTGCGCGCAAACGCGCTATGCACCTTGCCCTTTAACTGCAAACGTCATCTGCACCAGACGTGCTTCAGGTTCCCAAAAGGCCGTCTTATTTTCGAAAAATGTGGGTTTTTTCTCAACACCATAGGCAGCCCCAGGTCAAAAAGCAAACGAAACTATATAGGTTGGTGTCCTCAAGATGACCTCAGATACAGGCTCATGTCTTCTCGAATTATCTTGCATATAGAGGACGCAAAACGTATATACTATCATGATGCTTCAATCGTTAGGAAATATGATGTATCTAGGGCTACTTGTGCGCTATCGCCAAGACAATGTCAGTAGCAGTGCAAATCCACAATTCGGTATTCTGGGAGAAGTCCCATACCACCCTAGTAAAGCTATGCCAGGTTTTTTGCGGGAGATCATCCGCTACAAAGATGAAAAGAAACAGAGAAAGACGATGGCATCACCCTCCACCGAAGACAACAGATGATGATAGCCTGCTACAGAAAATAACTCTGAGGTCTAGCAGTAAGATGCCATTAGAATGAACACACTCCTCAACGGCTGACAGAATCGAAGGCTCCCTGGATGTCCAGAAAAACAACTACAGTTGGCGGTTGATAAACGCAACGGTGTAAAATTGTTGACGAGAGATAAAAATCCGACTAATGTATGCACAGCCCGCTCAAACCCCAGCTTGTGGCCTCGTTTCCCTTCGGTCGTTTCAGACAACTCGGGGCGCAAAACTGACATCATCAGCTAGGGCGTAATTGAAATGATATTGTTTTACACGGTGTGCGGGTCATTCTTCAGGATGTGAGTGACCGCCTGTCCCCACCAGGACGAGGGAACAATCCCAACATCTCAAACCTTGGAGATGATGGGCAATTTTCAAACGAGTGCACTTCCACCATCTTTATATTGGCGATCCCTAAGAATTTCGGATGCAGCAGTTTATTCCATCCCGGTCTCATGTTCTCTCCACTAGGTTTCGCCAATTCCTCGTGATCTCCGCTGCAAGCCGGTACTGATCGACGTGCAGCAAAGAATTGAGGAGGAAACAAGGAACCCAGTGTTTTACACCAAGCTAAGTGAATTAACAGCAAGTGGGAAAAGCCGCTGTGTCAGTAGCGACCAACACATCGACCGAATGTCCCGACCAAACAACGTAAACATTAGACGATTATGCACCATCAACGAATTACAATACGGCAAGACAAGGTAACAGAAAATGATAACCGTTTACCGATAACGCGTTTGTCCATCCCACATCCTATCCGCAACATCCGATTCGGTAGGAGACAGGCAATATGCTGTCTCACCTATCTGTGACTGCATCACGTGAAGACGAGGAAAATATTCAAAATGACGCCAAGCCACTACTTTATTAACATAAAACAAGTCAAAGCGGGCTTTAGACGCGTGTTTTTGGGGTCAAATTACTCTACCCTTACGCCTCCTTTTGGGCATGCTGGTTGTAAGATCGAATCCAGATGTAGTTATGGGTAGGTATTGTTCTCAGCGTTCGATCTACGCGTCTACAATACAGGCGCTGGAGATTCCTTGAACATACCCGGTGACCTGATAGGCTCCCGCTGCTGAAACAGGAAGGTATTTAGAACAATCAACAGCAAGTCACCAACCCGTTGCATACATTTGGCAATGCTCGTACGCTGAAGCTGATAGGCGTGGCGGGCCCAGACGCCGCTTCCGACCTGAGCTCGTTAAATGATGTCCCCAAGCTGCTTCCGAACCAACGACTTGGTAGTTGCATATCGTATGCCAACTGGCCGATTTAAAACCGTCCTGAACGGCGGACTGTTCCTACAAAGCCCTGATGTTGGCTCCCGCGGTTACAGCCGACGTCCAAAGATGGTCCGGTGACATCTGAATCCTATGACCAGTGGTGGTTTCCGTTAGAAATACTTTCCTTAACTTTTGTAGGTTAGGTGGTCTTTGGTAACGTAACAGGAGTATATCCAACGATGCCGTAGTAGTTATCTTCAATTGAGCTACCTGACGAGCGCGTCTAAACATGTCGACGAAACACAGCTTGACTGTTGGACTATGGATAAAAAAGCGGTGAATGGACGTGACTATTGCAGCACAGTTTACATAATTCTGCGAACATGGTTTTACCATCATTCGCGAGCACTTTCAAACACAAGAATCTGATGACTATCTAAAGCAAGCATACAGTGGAGCTTGTGACGGTCGCATCTGACGAGACTGCGCTTCGTGATTCGTGTTCAGCCTGTATTGACCGATGCACACAGAGAATGCGCGGAAGACTAAGAGTTTACAGTACGAGTCGACTTATAAGTGGAACCGGTTGAACGAAGAACCCCTTACAGGTGAACCCAATGTTAATTTGGACTATTCGGTGGGTTAGCCTAGCCCACTAGTAAGTGCGACGTTGTGCAATCGAACCAGGCGACCTGTTTAGATCCAACAGATTGAGCTTATTCCATAAGGCATTAGCAAAGTCCGTAGATATTAGCAAAACCAGCGTTAAATCATGAGGTAGATCAGTCAGCACAATCGGAAATACCACTGGCAAGTCCGCAATGTATAGTCTACCATGATGCGGTCAAATTAGGCTCAGGCGAAAACCGACGAAAGTGAACCGGATCTTGACTACAAGCGATCAGCTTGAGTATTCACGTCTACGGCAAGAAACACACCAACTCCAAGGAAGTGACAAAATAGGTCAGGAAGGCGTGAGTATAACCGGGTTTTTACTGTCCGTCGGCTACATTCTGACCTGTTATGCTATCTTGACGCAATGATCAGACTTGGGCACTGCATCAAACGTCGTTATTTGTCTGGAAATTACGCACTTATAAACGCAAGATAACTAACCGACATTCGAACGAAGAAAGTGCAAAGACGGCTTACCAGAATGCACCAGTGAGCAAATGACCTAGTTCGAATCAGTCAAAATAACTTAACACTGGGAACACATCGCGATGGTTTCAGGATTGCCATGAAGAGGCATATTCCGGAAGAGCCGTGCAGCTGCAGTCGAACTGGATTCCTGTCACTTCGATAAACCTTATGAACAAGCGTCGCTCGGTGTCACCTGGCCCCGAATAGAACGATGACTGGATAACTAAAACACAAGCTGACTAAAAGCTGCGCGAAGACTGTAAGCACCACTTGATCGAACAGTCGAAAGAGATAGAGCAGGCCCATTTTAATTGTGAACAGCTGAAAGCTGTTTCCCAGATTAGTAGTTGCGCCCGTCGTCGAGTTGACGTGAGACCAAATGAGAAAGATTATTCACTTAAAACATGTCAGTCGTAGCGACTTAACAGGTAGGCATTTTGATGAACAATCTAGCTGACTTCAGTAGGACTGTATGGAAGACGGAACATAAGTGGTCAGTAGCATTCCACATAGCTCTATCAAGAGTAGAAGTAGCTGTGAAACTTAAGTTATCAAAAAGTTACAATGCATCTGGATCAGATCTTCTCCCTGTCAACTAACTCCAAGTAACGTCGATCCAGGCAAACCAACGGAATCAGATACGCGAAAAACAGCCAGCGTTTCGATCTGGCCGAGGATGCGTTATTCAAACTGTTACCCTGCAACAGATCGTGGAGCATCGGTAAACATATACGGAGCTAACGGAGTGGTCTTTTTAGACCTAAAGGCCGCTTCCGATTTCGCTGCTCACAATCTTCTCTGGAACTACCTTCTTCGTAAGCGAGTTCCAGAGAAATATGTGGATATCTTAAGATCATTCTGAACGCATAGTGAGGGTTCAGGGACAACCGCCTCGGGCATTCATCATTTCCAGTGATGTTTGCTTAGAACATCCAATCTCCAGCTTTCTGCTCAAATTTGCCACGGACGACATTCCGGAAAGTGCGCTTGAGGAATCCAGTGAGCTTGGTGATGAGCTCCTTCTTGGCACTAGGTTGACTAACATGAAGTATGCAGATGGCACCGTCTTACTTAGCCCCTTTGTAGAAGACATGCAGACCATACTGAACTAGGTGAATGACCGTGCTGGTTTGTGTAAAATGCGCTTCGCACCATTAAAGTGCGATGTGCAGTTTTCAAGACTGAGAAATGACCATTCCTACGTTCTTTACTGCAGGCATTCCGCTAGGGACCGTGGACAGTTTCGCATACTACCTCGCCAGCTTGTAGTGTAATAGAGTGTCATTGAAGATAGCAAAAGCACGTGTTGCTTTAGCCGATCTGCGCTGTTTATGGCGTCGAAGACGTCCGGTCACCATCAAAAGAGTAAACAATGTGTGCGCCCTGTTTTATTCCATGGTTAGAGAACATGGCCGGTTAGCAATGAAATTATCAACAAACTCATCGTGTTTGACTATTTTCCCAAGTAACGTGGTCACGTGAACGATGCAGCCTTTTGCCAGCGCATATTTCGGAACGCTCAGAATACTGTTAACTAGTCACGGTGCACAATTTGCGACGACTGGGTCATGTACCGCGCACGCCAGCCGAGCGTCTACAGCACCGGACACTACGCAGTGAGATCAGCAACGGTTGTGTAAGACCTCGTGAGGGTCAACCAACGACGTGATCACAAAGCAAGAATTCTGACCATTCCACGGGCTAGAGTGACCAGGCGTCACCAACCTAGCTGGGGTCGTCGTGCCCACTGAAGTCGCTGACTAGGAACGTTATCCAAAACAACTATCTGCTGTAGCCAATGGTGTGAATGCATTCACACCATCTCTAATTCTTCAGCTTAGCCGTGTTGCATCCACTTTTCTTCTCGTGGTTTTTCTCCAGGTCACCTCACGTCACTGATGACATGTGGCGGCCCAAGCTATGGGCACATGGCCATCAGGAATGAACGAAAAACCTTAACACACAATAACCTGGCGTTGCGTAAACGTAGAGTTGGATACTGAAATTATGGGGGTTCACATAAATTCGGGACAGCATTGGTGTGTAAAACTTACACACGACCAAAACGGACTTTGTTGCCCGGGACAAAACCATTCAGGCATGCATAGTGTGTAGATGAAGCGGTCATCATAGGTGTGTAACTCTACCGCTACAAAACAGGATGGCTCAGAGTGGAGTAAACATTCGTAGACAGTCGACCATCGACGTACTCAACAGTACCCGTCAGACACCACTGTCACGAAGTCAGAGGATATTTTATGGTGAGAATCAAGCGAGTTCATTCGATCATCATTTGGGGACACGGACACTCATACGGTTGGGGCACGTACTACGGATGTCAATCAATAAACAAACATAGACAGTTTCAATATCGCGGCCGATGGGTGCAAAGTTCAAAGTAGGCGTACGATGGGCTGGCACCGAGAAGTAAAGATGACCACCATATCCGCCAATGTGGATCGGGTCTGCTTTCCGGGCTGAAGCACTCATGACTTAAGGGGTCGGTGGTTGGTAACGTTGGAACAGGTGATTGCCAACAATGTCGTGGTGTGAATGGCTGATTTGCCTGTAAAGTATCACTAACAAAACAGGGCAGTTAAAGACGCTTTGAAATGGCTTGCAACTCCATTGTTTAGACGTAAGAGTTTGGAGTCTATCCATTAGGTCGCGTTTCAAACCTCTACCTTTGAACTGCGGTCTACTTTTTTTGCACTGTATGGCAACTAAGCACCAGCGCCAACAAATAATGAACCGTTTTCAATGAAGAAAACTATGATAACCGTAATCATTCTGTTGATATCAGTATGTTCAACCACAGACGAACGACCACTGGCTTTAATATGAACGAAGTCAGACTAACTGGTTGTCGTTAAGCACGACAATGATTGTGGTAGAGCCTCAGTTAGCTGTGTATGTGCTGAAAACACGGCAGAAACCAATCAACATGCGTATGCAGTAAACGATGCACAAACCACAAAACGCTAGACACGCAAAAGGGGCCGAGTTTGAAAATTACCTAATAAATAGCAAACTGAAGTAAGTTGGTCCTCGTCAAGTGTTACACCAACCCGAAGTTAACTTGAGAAGACAGCCCAACCGGTTAACTGCACTTAACATAGCAGACCCCGCCGAATAAGTCGACATTTTAATGTGAACGAGAAGGGATGAGAAATCTTTCTGCAGATGACTAAGAATACTTATCCTGTTGAACATCCGTAACTCCTTACCTGGACGTTAGAGTTACGAGACTACAATGTCAGTGCACATTCGTCAGAAGTGGAAACCAAGTCGAATGAACGTTGAACGAGTTCACTTACAGCTCGGTTGTTTGTTTGCAAGATGTAGGCGTCTTGATGTTGTATGTTTGAATGTAGACGTAGCTATTTTTAGTGACTAGGTCCCCTCCCCTCCCCCTTTTTTTTTCTTTCTTCCTAAACAGCGTTTATTTCCTTCTCTCCTTCGTGGTTGTGTGGCAGTTAAGCATCAATGTGAACCACTGATGTATCGCCGTCTATGATGATGAAACGAGTTCATTAGGATGCGACTTATGCATTCCCAAGAGCAACTGTGACCCATGATCGCTATAAGTAGGGAATTAAACCACTGACAATAAACAAAACACGATCACAAGTTAGCCATGTTGAATCCAGTGTCAAATAACTGAAAGTAATTCGGGCTAACAAACGATTCCGTCTGATAAGATGGACAACTCAACCCCTACCAGAACAATGGAACACAATGCTTCCTTGGGATGATACCAGGGATTCCATAAATAAAAGCAACGAAAACAATTTTTAAAAAATAACACGCGGCCTCACAAATTACAGACAAATTAACTCACATTCGCCGAACAACGTGGTTCCGTTTAGACATATTCACTTCCTTTCGCCATCCCGTCTGATCGAGAGAATTACAATTTACGGCAACATTGTTGTTCATGCCATTGAGGCTAGTTGATTCGACGCTAGACGGGATGGTAGCAACAGGGGTTCCGCGTGCACCAGATGCGGCCATTGAAACTATACTTTCCGCAGGACGCATAGGTACGTTGCTACTCAACTGAGGCAGTTGTTGGCCAACTGACTGAGGACTTGAATCAACACCATTAACCTGGGGAGGGCGGACGACCAAAGAGTGTGTCACCGCCTGGGATGGCTGACGCACAAGCTGATTACGTTGGTAGTGTTGACTTTGCCGCAGAGGTTCACAGACGGGGCATTCACGATTGCAACAATTTTTCCAGTGAGAAACTATTTGTCGAGAAGAAGCACAATGAGGCTTTTGGCAATTTTTCCCCTCATTGCATGTAGCCATATGCTGCAATACTCCACGCATCGTTTTGCAGTGGGGCGTTGTACATTGATTGCCCCGGCCGTTACCATCACCGTCCTGAGGCTTGCAACGGTGAGCATGCAGCAACAAAATTAACTGTTGCTGAATCAGTTGACGTTTTTCCGGATCCGTGGCAACTGCCGAAGGATTACTGTTGCTAGTCGTATAGTTAGACGCAGTTGGATGGCTTGATGACACTGCATTAACGTAACGAACATTAGCTGGGCTTCCAGAGACGATCGTACCAGATGGCTGATTCACCTGGCTGGAAGGGACGGGGGCTGCCAGCCGAGGATACTCCTGAACAGGCGGGACCTGCGATGTATACACATTGCGAGAGAGAAGGCTCTCAAGCATGTCTGGCTGACCCGATGACGTGTTGCAGTGAACATGGGTCATTGGTCCCGCGTTGTATGTCCCGTGGGCAACGTTTGCTGCATGAGCGCTGGAATCAGCAAACAGGTGATTGCCGGAGGCAAGGGATGCACCGCAAACAGGAACACAAGACACGCGGGAGTCGGAGGAAATCAAGTGAGAACTACTCGAACCGGACTGTGTTAAACAAATGGGTGGATTGGCGGGCAACTTATTCGGGGAGTAGGAAACGCGTTGCAAGGTATACACTTCCTCTGAGTTTGGGTAGCTTGTACTTAGAAGTGTTATGGCCGTAGGATGCTGTAGCTGCGTAGTCCGCAGGTTAATAGATCCATGGGTTTGACTTTGCTGCGTCTCTTGAGCCATTAATTGAAAACTGAAGAAGAAAATTGGAGACACGTGTTGCTGACAGGACAGTAGAAATAATGTCTATGAAACAAACTGACCATAAACCTTTGACGAAGAAATCAGTCAGTGCCACATGAATAGAAAAAACGTGCAATCAAACATGGAAACAAGACCCCCATGGGGGATCCCGACAACCACAAAAACAAACGCATAAAACTAACGATGACGCATAGAATATGAAAGATACAGGACTTACACTATCGTTAAGCCACATTTAAGCGATGAGACGCGCGGCCAAAATTAACACAAGACCAGGAAATCCCGTGAACAATATGGCGTCCGTGGACTACGCACTTCCACGAAGATGATTGGATATAAGGCCCAGGTGGGTCCACAATGAAATCTCCATTCATTCATATAAACAAACTCTGATTAATGTACGAAAGTCATACTGTTCCTATTCAGTGTTGATAATGTTTTGTTTTTCTGACGAGGAATATTTTAGGTTGGCTTGTTTCGCAAGTTAAAGTTTGAAATCACGAGTACATTTCATTCGTGGATTTGAATCCGAATTTTGTAGTTGTGATCTTATTATAGTTCTTATTGTGATGCCCTGTACATCATCACTCACAGTGCGAGTATTATCCATCTTCTTTTGGTGCAGTGATCATGTTGATCACTGTTTTATTTCACATCTCATTGTTTTTGCCATTGTCATATTGATGCTGAACCAACAGAGGTGGAGGAGGCCCCCGCAAGACTACTTACTTATGCTCGCGGTGTGACGAAGCACATGCCACTTTCAGAGGAGGAGTGTGGAGCACGGTCACCGTCCACCCATCTCCGCCCGTTGTTGGAAGTCCTGCCCCACGCTGTTTCTCGCGCTGTTCTACCTCCATGTGTCCAGCCAAATGTAGAAGTAATCCTCAGATTCATTCATGATCACTATTTCAGCCTTCCAGACAAAATATCGGAAGTTAGGCGTTAGGTGGGTGACACTATTCCTCATATCCTTTTTTCTTTTATAGACCTGACTTTGGGTGGATTCCAGTGAAAATAAGGTGCTCTTGGGTACTTATCTTACCAGACGGATGCACCAGAGATTACGCTGTTTTACTAAGCCGGAAGCTTTCAGCGTCAGCTGTCTTTGGGAGGTCTACTTCCCCTGATAAATGTGGTGCGCTAATGCTCACAGTTCAGCCTCGTACTCATGATACGCTTTTCGTCGTTGCCATACACTGCTCACCATCATGCTGCGCATCCGACGACGAGGACACTTCTCTGCTTGTGCTACTTTTTTGCCCGTACACCAACTCCCCCGTCTTCTCATTATGAGTGAGTTCAGCGCACTCAGTCTCAGTAAGAGTGCTCACATCATTGGCAATTATGGTCGGTCGTTTGGTTGCAAGGTGTAGACGTCCTGATGTCTTGTTCGAGTATAGACGTAGCAATTTTTAGTAGTTAGATCCATTCCCCTCCCCTTCTTTTTTTAACTGCTTAGTG
>LUCH01009603.1:2155-14166 GCA_013368495.1 Paragonimus heterotremus | reverse complement strand
GCCGTTTTGTACAGATATTTTGCACCCGTACCGGCCGCAAACGCTCAGCGTCACAGCGAGTGTTTGTTGAGTCCCAGTACTATTAGATCTGACCCGGGTCATTGTCGAAGGCAACAAGCAGTATACGATATGGAACGGATATAGAACCAGATACAATTTAACCAACAAATTTCAATCGATATGTTATTCGGTAAAGAATAACAGTAAACGTATGCAATTATTTGATGCTCAGGGCACCAGTAAGACGAAAATACGAGTAGACAACAACAACGAGAAAATTTGAATCAAATTTTGAGTTACCCGCCAATTGGCGGGTTTCTTGCGGAGCTGAAAGTACAAAACTTGTGTAGTATCCCAGCCCCGATATATTCCGGTAATGTTCAGTAGTACGGAGTTTTTGGTTCCACAACAAGTTCCATCTCGATTTGGTTGTTGTCCGTCCGCACCGATCACATGAACTGCTGAAACGGTGGAAGTATGTGAGGTGTATTGAGTGTTGAAGCAGCTAGCAGCAATCGTGCAACTACGGAGGTTGCACCGTTTTGTTGTGTAACAATGGAAGGGGAAGACTAGTCGAAGAGGGTAATAAAAAACTAGAAAGGACGAGAGAAGGAGAAAGTAACAACAATGAGGCTACATGGGGCTATACGTGCTCGAATGTCAACGGCCATCTTGAAGTTTTTTGCAGATCCACAAAAGTTCCGACTTGTCGCTCACTCGCTTCTGGACAGCATGGAACAAGGAGTTTGGCCACAGACAACCTTTAGTTGAGGAGGTTTATCGCAAATGCGTCGAACAAGCGTATAATCTCAGAGTAGATAAGTGAAGAGATGTCAAGTGATAATGGTATGCTGCAATGATCCAGTTGTCAAAATCAGGCAGTCGCATGTGCGCACAGCGAATGCACTTGTTCACAGGACGGGCAAAAGAACATACAGACAGACACTCATCAGACACAGTATACACAACAGACATACCACAATATACCAGCCCTTCTGGCCTGGCAGAACACCTTTATAAACTGCTAAAACAGACACTCCGGATTGGCATTCTCCCTAGTGCATGGAAAGAGGCGACGGTCACGCCCATATTTAAAACGGTCGACCAGCACCCTCCGAGTACCTATCGGCCAATCAGCCCTACTAGCATTCCGTGCAAGATAATGGAGAGCTTATTAGGGCGTGCCATCCTCAATCACATGCTATAAAACCGTCTTTCTTCTCTTACCCAGTATGACTTCCCCCTAACGGTCATGCGTAGATAGTATGCATATTTTCACAGATAGTCTGACAGAGGCCAAAAACAATGGCTTCACCTCAGATGCTATCTTCTTTGACTTTGTCAAGACTATCGACCGTGTCCCACACGGCTCCCTGAACACAACCCGGAACCCTATGGTAAACAAGCAGAGGTTCCTCGTTGAATTGCCTCCTTCCTCGATAACACGACGTTTAGAGTTAAAACTGGATCAGACCTTTCATGTGTCTCACTGATTTCTGCGGGAGTTCCTCAAGGGTCAGTTCTAGGTCCTCTGATATTTCTGCTCTACAAAAATGGCCTTCCGGAAAATATTTCTAACAACGTCCCCATATGCCTATGACCTAAAAATTTGGAATGCCACCGATCCCAGTGCACTACAGATTGATCCCGACGCGACTAAGCGTTGGCCGGACGGTTGAGGTCTCCTACTTGATGTCGATAGGTGCGTACATATGTCGCTCGGTGGAGACTGACAACGCCTTCGTGATTCATAGTGCGTACGGCACAACAGATATCATGAAAGTCGATCCGAAGAAAGATCTGGGCATTTGGTTATTGTTTAATTTATCTTTTGCGCATCACCAAGAGATGGCAGGGGAAAAATGGTTCGCTTCTCTTAGGATAATTAAGAGCATTTTCCCCTGCATAAACGTGAGAGCGTTCCAAACGCTTTACGGGGTATATGTAAGACCGCTGTTCGAGCATGCAAGTCATGTCTGGTATACCGGCCTTAAGAAGTATATATTAGCTGTTCAGCGTGTCCAGCACGCGGCTACCAAACTAGTCACAGGCCTGAGAAATATCGCGCACGAGTCCAGACTTAAAATTCTCGATCGACACCCACTCGAATTTCGGCGAATCCGCAGTGATTTAGTTCTTACATACATCTTGTTTAGAGTACATCTAGTTGAACAGTTCTTCATGATAACGAATAATGACTGCCGGCTAGGACACAACACGAGGCTTTACAGGTTTCGCCTCCGGACCTTCCTTAGGCAGCAGTTCTTTTCTTAAATGGTTATTAACTTTTGGAACAGTCTTCCTCCTGAAGTCGTTAGCAGCGTTTCCAGCCATCATTTTAAAACATTACTTGACTTTCATTTTCAAAAAACTATTGTGTAAGTAATCTGATTTTGCTTCTGGTATTCACTGTGACCCCTAAGAGCCATGCTACACTGTTTTTAATGACTGCATTTCAAATCAGCAAACACCCTTCTGACGCTGAGCGAGAAAAACTGACCGGATTCAGGAGACTTGGGTCGCTGTATCATTCGCTGAACCGCCATTGGTTTGTGTAGTTCTCTCTATACAGGTTGCCCTTCCTATCGAAAGTTGCTTGGAAGAGCCGGCGAACTGAAAATATCTGAGCTTACCGTGAGATATTTGTCCAATATCCTTTTCTGCGAGTGGTGCACAGGTTTGAGACAATTCAGTTCCGTTTCCGAGAAGAAGCAACTCAAGCCAGACATTTTCAGTTTTTTACACCAATGGGCCCCTGAGGGCTCCCGGTGCTGTAGGACTAACAGGAGAAATTCCTAACATCCATATGTCGCACAGGTAATGTGAACTGAGGATTATCCCCAACCTACAAATGTTCATGTTCGTAAGCCGTTAATATTTCCGTTTGTAATGTCGTCTTAACTGTGGTTGACTGAATATTCTTGAAAGCACAATATATGCCTTTATTGATGCAGAAATAATTTTTGTTCTAATGCTTGAAATGTTGTTACCAAGAACGATGAAAATCGCGACAAATTGATAACGAACAACATTGACAAGATGGCTTAAATTTGTAATTTGACTATTAGGTGGAGTATAACCATCACGGAATTTAACTAGAGGCAGCACAGTCCGCAAATTGCGACGAATGCACGTGATGACTTTCAGCCATTGTGTTTACGTTAGCCAATGTTACTTGCGTGCAACATGTACTGCCCACTGTTATCAGGCGTAAGCTTGTTCGGTAGTATGGCTATAAAACCGTCCGTGGGTTTATGCACGTGAATAAAACCCCAGTAAGTGGTACCTCATACACATTCCAGGAACCAAAATGGTTAAACAAGATGGGAAGCAGGCTCCTTACATTAAGGCTTATGGCTTGACGCACTCACATCTATGCTCGACAGTCAGGATACGCGCAATCTATAGTCGCAACGCCACGACTTACGGTTGAAATCGAAATTTCGGGCTGCATTTTTAATGTACAGCACCCTCTTCAGTATTTCGACAACTCGACCGTAGCCTCCATGCTTTCGGTTATATCTCAGTGGAAGTCCTCTTCTATTTCCAGATCTAGATGTGAATGTTGCGTAACATTGAGGGTATGGCATGACTTACAGCAGCCAATAACTTCCATGTTATCACTTAGCATTACTTTCACCGAGACTGAATGAACAACACGAAACCCATCTTCGGATGTGACAAGGCCATCCCACATCAGCGGTGCTGAGCAGGGCCTCTGCTGTAAGCACAGTTTTCGAACTAAATGCAACGGAAACCGCATAGATTACGAAACCATAGCATCCCTGGTGAAGCAGGTTGCAACTGCGTAGTGCGGTAGCAGCAGTGCGACATATCAGCATTGTTCATGCACTTTGAGTGAAAAATCAGCAGGCGGGTATCGCACCGATATCTAGCCATACCAACATGGTCACTGCATCACCCCTAAGGCGCCCACATATGACAACTATCTCTCCCATTGCCGCTGTTTTGCACTGCAGAAAAGAACAAACAGGCAGTCTACCAGAACATAGACTGCCTCAGCTTCACCAATGGGCTGGTGACTGAAATCTATTATGGCCTCGAAAATCCTATTTCCTCTCCAGGGATTCACACCCCACAGATTGATGACCCCCTAAGCAATACGTGGTAATCCTGTTGAAATGGATTACTTCTGGCAAAAGTGATTTCTTTGCAAAGCAGCCTGCTTCTGGGCCAACTGTATTCAGGAAGCAACCCAGGATGGGCTAGAAAGCGGCCCTGGTTAAAAGGAGCCCGTTGCATGGACAGAAGTGTATTTTGTCGAGGAAGAGAACGCGAATCCGTCGGAACCACACGGATCAGTGAAAATTGAACCCATACTTGACATCACGTATGTTCATCGTGTAATGTGAACCCCCATGGCTCACTCGAGGATACTAAATAATATTACACTGAATGTAAATCTCGGATGCCTACCGGCTGTTCAAACAAATCTTAGTCTACTCGCGGCGTCTGCCTATAGGCTGGATCCAGAATAGTCGCGCCTGTAAGCAGCGGCCGTTCGTAAATTCATAACTCGCTTGGTAATCGATTCAGATCCAAAAAGTGAGACGACCGTGGTGGCGAGTTTCCAATTAATAAGGCGCCAGGTTACAAAAAAATTAATATGAACCAAACATGGGAAAATGACAACAAACCTTGATATTGAATCCATCAGATATGCAAGTTCCACCACTAACTGTCCGCCCGGCTATCATCAAGTGCAAAAGTCGTCTAATGGCGGAGCGATCAGACCCAGACGAAACTACAGCACGTATAGTAAAAGGTCCAGCTGATGGAAGTGAGGAAGAAAAACTACACGAGAACAAGTTTCCACAACCAAACGATATTAAGACCTAGAAATACACCATGATAAACGTTTGCGGGGGAAATGATTTGTCGAGCGCGTAAATTGAGTGGCCTTGCCAGTCTGCGAAGAAGGCTCGTAGTCAATACCAGAAAAGATTCCGAATGTAAGAAGAAGGATCAACGAGAAAGAAATAAATAAAGACAGGGAACGTGACCACCGACTCTTCATGAAACACGTAACAATTGTCAAATCTCAACGTCGACAGCTACTTTGACACCGACTGGCGAAACCAACATGGTCTTCCAACGATGAGGTAGCTGACAACTGAGCGTGTACAGTGAACTGGTTCCCTTGCACTGGCGCTTCAATCGCTAGTGACGACGCCCTCCTCTGACCCTTCCAGGAGACATGTAGACCTTATATCTCTCCTAGTCGTGCCACCGTTTCCTCCCAAGTGCACCTTGCGGACGTGATTGTTGGCATCCCTCACTAAACTTCTCCCTACTGTTGCGTAGTGAGGGGGTGTGGGCTTTAGATAAGTAACTACGGCTTAACTCTAACTACACAAATCAAAAGAAGGGTACGCGCTTGAGTACTAAGGTGTGTAAGACGAATAGGAATGAACTGGAAAGTGAGTGAAAATAGACAAGCCAAGAGACTAACATACAATGCAAAATAATATCCCGGTTGATAACAATGTGGACAATAACATACGGATGTATGTTGTTTGTCTACAGCGTTGCAAGGACAGCATAATATGGGTGCGCCGTGAAGCTGTACACTTGTGGTGAAGCTCAAATCGTCACGTCTGTTGGCTTTGCGAGTTGGTGGCTTGTTCGCCGTCCGAGAAATGGCGTCGGAAGTTATGTTGCATCTCTGCGAGTTTAGTCGCCTTGGTGTGTTTTAATCACATGCTTTCTGCGGGCGGAGGGGCTCTCTGTATACCACCACCCCAAGTCCGCATTGATGTAGCCGCTGTCGGATGCCACATAGATTTCTGCTACTTGTGTAGTAATTTGTCTCCCCATCTGTCCGTGGACCGCGAGTTGAGAGCACGTGTGGCAAAGGCTAGCGTTGCCCTCGGACGTCTTGAAATGCATGCCGGGAAAACCACAGTCTGAAGCCAACAACTAAGCTCTTTGTCTCCTGCCCACAAGTGTTGCCTATACCGCTGTACGGCAGTAAAACTTGGACACTGTGTCAGCGGAACGTGTGCTACCTGGGCCGTTTCCACGTGCAACGTCTACGACGCATCTTGTTTATTCGGTGGTCGGACGCGATACCTAACTCTGTAGTACTGTATCAAGCGGAAGCCATGCTGATGCTGAAACAGCTTCTCTGGCTCGGTCACATCCGTCGGTTGGACGACGACCGTATCCTGACGCTGCGTGTAATCGGTAGACCGTGAATATCTCTGTCATCTTTTAGTTAAAAATATTTTGCATCCATCGAGGTTGCTGGAATTTTGTGACATGTCGCAGTTCCTAAAATTTTACATCTCCGGTTTTTGAAATTTTTTGTCTCAATCTTCCGAAGACATAAGCAAGGAATTTGTGGTAGTTCAACGGCATACGTATTAATGGAAAAATAACGCAGTCTCACTTTACGTTGTTTCGGATAACTGAAGTTAAAGTATAATTAAATTCCATGTCATGAACGTGGAAACCCACGCTTTTATTTAAATTTGGGCATACTTGAACAGGAAGACGTGATTATAATTGCGACAATCGAACTGTTGTTAAAACATGAATGCTAGGCTTTTTATGAAAATAGAAACACGAGGAATGCCTATAAACCTACTTCAACTTAGGAAAATTCACAAAAACTGAACAATCAAGTCGAGTTTTATCAGTTATATTCGCCATGCTTTACCATACTGTTGTTAACTTTTCCGTGAAATTAGGATGTTCGCTGGAATAAAGGCGAGGTGACCTACAGAAAGAATGACACTGAAGAACACTCCCAGCTGGAAAGATCGCGATACTTATAACGACAATTCTGCTTCAAGGAAGAAACGAGTTGAAAATGGTTATTTGGGTGCGGAAAAAGATTTCAAAATTTTCATGGAATATTGAAATATACATTACGGGACAAATGTACAAGTTCATCGAGTATAAGAATTGTTTTCCAATGAGAAAAATCAGTTATACCTAAAAGTTGTTCATATTCGCACTTATGTTGAAAAAAATGTGTCGCCAGTTCTTTTCAACAAACGCATTATGTCGGCTTTCTTAATAGATGTTACGTTCCGAAAATACTTCCATCGGATCTTCGTGGTGGGATACGTAATCCCGTCCTGCAGAAACGTTGAATTTCGCGTGGTTTTGGGGATGTAATTGGATTTACATTTTTCTACTATGTTGCGTCTGCATTGCATTGGACGCGAAATATCACAGTAACTCCTAATTAGCTCCATGCTGCCAAGGTCTTTAGTCGATTACTCACCTGGATTATACGTTTAGCCTGGTTCCCTTATAGCATTTCCAGTGGAAAAGGATCTACGTTATCACCTAGTTGTTTCTGCCTACGGTACGGTGTAAACATGGGTAACATGTCCCACTCCACTATTGAAAACGTGCGTAATGTTTTGTTTATTGTCCGCTGATTATGCTCGAATGTGGCCTGTCATGTGTACATGAATCAATGCTTACTTAGCTGACAGATAATGACTAACTTTGAAGCTCGTTAGTTGTCCGACAAAATCACTGATTTGCACTTCTACCATTTCATCTACAACCCTTCTACCTTCGCATCATATACGCTCATGATTCCGATGAATGTTGGTTCACGTTTTTGCTGGCTGCAGAACTCACCGACGGCCGCCAGCATATTATCTCATTTTTGGCCGAAACTGAAGGAGACCACTATAACTTATCCCCAACGGTCTAAATACACGTTCATTATTATTTCTTCCGCGTTCTTCTCATAATCGCTGACCATACCTTAAGCGAACTGGACGGAACAGCTACTAGTGTGAATGAAAAACATTCGAGATATCACGTTGTCTGCAGCCGGTTTTCGTTGATTGGCTCCGAGACAGCTTTCTTGTTTGCACACTTTGGTGACCTAAATCTAGTTCTGAAAAATGCAGAACAGTTAAAAGAAATCATCCTTCCGCTGCAGTTACTACGGCAGCCCAACCATCGCATACACCCCAACTATCAGGACTGCAATTCCGTATTCTAAACATGAAGTACAAACAAGCTGAAGAATTTACCTTCCTGGGGTAGTGTATTCGCCCGGCGCTGAAATGTCATTAGCATTAGGCTACATAGATGACCCGTGGTCTGACAGCCGTGGGGCTCTTGGGATGGGGTATGTGCGATGATGGAGCTGTCGTAATAGCTACAGTGGGCTCAACATCTAAATGTGATGCTACGGATTTCGTCGAAATCTAATTTCTTGTAATTGTTCTGCATTTTTCAAAACTCGAGTTGGGTCGCGAGGTGTACAAACGACCACCGACGGAAATGTGAACCGTGTGAGCGACACTATTCCGTTCGAATAGATTCCATATTTGGAAATGCCCGTTTTACGCTAGAGGAAGCATTCACAATTCTACTACGCTGTGCGTTCAAGAACAGCATAGCATTAACAGTGTTCATGGTAGTCTGCCATGAGAACAGACTAAATGCAGTCAACTTACTATTCCTCCTCCGAAGACGTGCTTGAGTAAGCCGACTACATTATTTAATCCTCTCGCTTTCAGCCGACCACCATAATAATCACGAGCGAATGGAGAGCCTAGAGAGTTTCGGACGAAACAGCCCATTACGAGCAACGGACCGTCAACCATTCAAAGAGTTTCGTGGATACTGAGAGAGTGATCCACTCGAAAAATATGGAAAATATTTGGTTCCTTGCTAAGAGGCACCCTCACGCAGTATCTGAATCAAACGAACGGCAGTTCCAGATACACCTCCAATAGATCAGTCAGCGAAAGCGAAATCCTGGAAATATGATGGACAAACTGCTGCTCACCTTGTCTCATACGAAAGTGTTAATTATATAATATACTTCGACATTATTGCACGCGTTTGCTATTCCGATTAATGTTTTGCGCTGAGATTGGTAGCTGCTCCGTCCGGCTGACCTCAGCCGTGATCAACGCCTGAGTGTGCAATACGCGGTTACACTAGAAGCTCCTACGTGCAGTTGACTAAAGCTGTGATCAGCGCGCAATCATGCCGCACTTATTCACCTTAATAGCTGCTACGTCCAGCTGACTTGAAATATTTCGAACTGCGCACCATGTTTAGACACATAACTGCTCCGTCCCTTTGTCCTACCTTACGAGTTATGCCAAACTGTGCTTCATGCTCAGACGCTCATAACTGCTCCGTCCAGTTGTCTTACCTTACCAGTTAAGCCAAGCATATAGGTGGAAGAGTGAAGTCACTGGGGACGTCAACGTGGGGATAGGATTTTGAGTTTTGTATTTGATAATTGTGGATAAATCTACAAATGTCCTCCGCTTTTTTCCAGCACTTAGTGTAGCCTTCTGTTTTCATGTGTTATGGATGTCCTTCTGGATGATTGAAACCGTGTGCCACATGAAGCCTTCATCATCATGTCGTTCATCGCATTTGATATTTGCAAGAAGTCTGTATACGCATTTGTTAAGGAACCTACTTCAATTATATCAAAAGGGTAATCGGTCCAGATGATGTATACTCGCGCTTTCCTTGGCCCGTGTACAACCGGTACATTGTCACCGGACTGGTCTAAGTCGACCTCCGTTGTCGGTGGTCTGCGAATATTGCTCCCCATAAACGCCGGGGAAGTGTGAACAACGGCTGAAGTTGGGGGAACTGACAAAAATAAGGATTCTATACGTGCACTTACCAGGCGACTGAGGTCGAAACTGATCGCCACAGAATGGACACTCGTTTATATCCGTCAGTTGGATAAATTTGGAGCGAAAGATCAGCTGATCGGCATCATAGCAATAGCTGTCAATCTGTTCCGGGTCACCGCGGTGTCCACACGGCAATCCTGTTTCAGTCTTCGTCACCCACCTCTGTTGCACACCGCTTGCAGCTGAGCCCCCGTGGAAGTTTGTAAAGGTAAGCCGGTCTTGGAACGTTCCGCTATCTCACTGGCAAAAGCAAAGCCCCGGGCTTACCAATCGCCGAACTGGCAAGTTTTACCCCGCCAGCCACCGCTCATGAATGGGCACGTGATCTGTGTAAAGGGAAATGAAAGCTTCAAAAGACCTTACCGTAGAAGTAGGAATGTTTCCGAAACACCGAAAGAATGTGTCGCATGACAGCCACATCGTGCGGAAAAAAAGTACATTCACATGTGCCCTGTACGCTATTCGCGATGAAAGCGTCACCATCATGTTGCGCACGAAGCTGCAATGCTCAAGGTGATTACCAGAATACCGCTTACCTTGCACTCAGGTACTGTTTCGAAAGGGAGACGTGAAGTCCGTCTTTTCCGGTGTTTTTGGGCAAGGCGACTTACGAATGTGGTTATTCTATGAAGGATGTTTTTCACTTACCAGTCAACATGAACAACCCCACGACGGTCGCACCATGGGTCGCTTGTATTTCGTACTCTCGCAGCAGCCACTCACTGTGGATCTATATCTTCTGAATGGCGACGGCTGGGAAGTCTCTTGAGTGCGTCCTCTTCTTCAATCGCCCGTTTGCGTTCTCCAACCTATTATTCGTTCAGGTGCCAGATTGGGCAACACCGCCTTGCACATTGATAGCCCACTTTGGTTTGGTGTATAACCAATTACATAACAAATAATTTGGAAAGTTTCTGTCCGTTCAGCCAATGATATACAAAGCGCTTTTGAGCCTATGATAACCAGTGTAACCCAACCGTCTTCATTGTCTGCCGTAACCATTCGGTGGGGGAGAAAACGACTGTGGAGCTAGTTTGTCTTTTGACAAACAGAACGGGCGAATTTTACCCATGTACATGCTTACGTACGTCATCAGGTACATGAAAGTAACACAACAGGATGTCGTAGCCAAACACCACTTGTTGCCCTCACTTGCGCAGCTAACGTATGCATAACAAACCACCTCATTGCAATCAGCTCCCCCATCATTTCCCGAAAACTTTCAGAAAGTCTACGTAGGGAAGCACACCCCTTACTATGAACGCACTCGTACATCACGGGCCGACCATGTCCCATACCGTCTGTCACGAATAACTCATATAACCCCCAACCTCGAAAGTATTGGGGAATATACAATAACATACTTGTGCCCGTTTATCCCGTGGGTGACATTCACATTCACAACGTGCGGGAAACGTCGGAAAAGTTCGACTTACGTTCGCTGGGCAGGGCGGATATGCGTATATCTGTTGCCGTTATCCCGCATAGTGCGCACCACACCTATCGCACTAATCATCGACAGCACTTCGTCGAGGTTCTCCAATGTTCTGTGACCAATCTTAGCCAAAATACTAACTGAACCTTGCAGGCTTTGACTCACGGCGGATGTTTCCAACGCCAGCAGTTGCGATAAACTTCCTGCAAACGTGCGTTACATACTGCCTAATGTCAGCAGTTGGTGTATTGTACTAGAACAGACTCCTGCATTCGTTCAATTCACCGACGGTGAGTCCACGATTCGTAGGATGGGATTCATATAGCAGACGATTGAGAGGGTGGTTGTGCTCCAATTTAAAAGAGCTCACAGCCAGACACAGCTCGTCGAACTACATTAAATCGTGATCTGCAGCATGTGTTGCGAAAACTGATTTGTAAAGACTAACAACAGTTAACCCACTGGACGCGTCGAAAACCTCTGCATACACTCCTACGCCTTTTGTACTTTGTGCAACGATAATAAATCCTCACGGGTTTCAGGAAACCATATCACCTTACCTTACTGTATTTCAAAGCAGTTTTCGACCTACGTCTCGTCCCACGAACATAAATAACGCTCACCTCGTCCATGTACCTCTGGAGACACCCCTGAAACTGTGAGAGTGCAAACCCTGTGATCTTCAAACTTCACCTCGAAAGTCGCAACATAATCCATTTCCTAGAAATAAAAAATAAACAACTGGAAATAAAACAACAAAAAATTGCCAACATGAAAAGGTAAACTGAAAACAACTACAGCATTATTGTGTTGAGAGTGCCACACACAATCGACCACAACAGCGACAGCCATAACTATTTTCGGAAAACAATTACGATGAGGTGTTTTTTAATTAATGTTCAGTTAAA